>JZKD02S1604990.1:526166-549533 GCA_000966675.3 Picea glauca | reverse complement strand
AGATCAGTAGACCTCACTAAAATGAACGACGATGCCTTAGAAATTGAATCAAATATGATGGCATCAGGAAAGCTAAAAACCAAATTTGAAACAGGAAACAAAGAAAGCAGAAGGTTGTCAATAGTGAAGTAGGGTTTCACCATGGTTTAGGGTTTTATAAAGCTATAAAAGAAGGGTCAATGACCTAATTCATCATTATGCAGATTATGACTTGTCATTGAGGAGGAGAGGTGCATCTCAGGGGAGATAATTCAGTGGATTCCAGGAGGAAAACACCAGTTGGTTGATTTCAGTGTTGAGAGACACACCCTAGTCACCGAGGAGATCATTTAGGTCTTCCATCATTCTTCAGCAGCAATTACATAGTGTTCAACAAGAGGGGCGCATTCATCCAGAGTGAGGGCGCAGCTTCTGAGAGGGTTTTGAGTCGACTTATTCCATCCAGGGAGAATTCTGATATTTCCCTCCGACCCATTTGAGAGGAAGGCAAGGAACATATTTTTCCTAATTCCTCATCATATTCCAACGAAGGAATCAATTGGGGTGCATTTTCCAAACTTGGACATGTGACACTTTTGGTGGATACATTTGGGGTTCCAGAGAGAGCATCGGGCCATATTTAGGGAAACCCTTCCAACCCATTTCCCAGTATACCAAGGCGGTCATTTTGAGACACATCTCATCCGATTCCGATGGTGGAATCACTAGGACGCATTTTGCCAGAGAAAGAGGGGCACATTCCCCCAGGGGGATCCATCCGGGGTCCAAACTCACCAGCAGAAGGGTACGACAGTTACCAGTACTAAGTAATAGAGTAGGGCACATCATTTGGGACAGTTTCCAGGCCATTCAGAGAAGTACAGCTCCCAGGGCGAACTTTCTAGACTTCCAACAGTTACCGTTAGAGCTGCCATCGTCCCAGCACATCCATTGATTACACAATGCCCCCCTATTCCAGGTACTATCCTTCAGTTGCTTATTTGTTTTCCAGCTAATAACCTTTGTTTGTTTATATAATTGAGTATTGTCATTTTATTCAGCCGCATTCGGCCATTTTGTAATCCACAGAGATATCATAATACAAACTTTACAGTCCTTTGTCGCATTTATTATTTGTATGATCATTTATATGCTGTAAACCATTGATCCTACATACATTAGAAACATTTCCTAGACTAGCCATGTCAGGAACATTACATTATGAGCTTTATTCATGTCATTATGGGAATTGAACCTGGGTGTGGAGGATAACAAAATCATTCCTCACAACCATCCAAGCTAAACCTAATTTCCATGATATCTCAAACCTTGAAATAAAACTCAGTATTAAACGATATCAATTGGGAGGATTCCCTTGGAATTGAGATGAAGAAAATCCCCATGAGCATGCATGTTGATTAGAGGAAAAAAGTGTTGCACTCATGTAAGAAACTTGCTATGTTAGCGAGGTTTTCTAAAAACATAAACAAGGAGAGGTGGTTTTCAACGAGAAAATATTCAATTGCCTAAAAATTATGGTGGATGACATTTCAATCATGATGCCCTAATCTACTTGGAAGAATATTTAGGAAAAACGAATGCCCTGGAAACATAAATTAAAATATGCCCTTATATAGCACAAGTTGGGAGAAACACGAAGATATTTTATTATAGTAATTCTCCCTTCACTAAATATAAAGAATAAAGTAATTTTCATGTGATTCAAAATGGATCTATATAGGCATTATATAAATTTGTTCATGTTATAGATGGGAAATTAGAGTTTGGGATATTTCAGGGATGTTGTTGATTTTATCAAATTTGAGTTGTTAACTTCTAATGCATTGTTGGACTCTAAATAAGGTTTTTTGGAATTAGTGTTAAATGAGGGTTGTTATAGGCTTTCTTCATCCAAGTTGGAAAATTTTCTTGTCATTGAGATCTTTCCAACAAGTTACCATAAAACTAAAACAAAGTTTATATACAAAAGTTGTGATCTCAACAAGGTAATGGTCCAAATATTCTCCACATGTCCAAGTGGTGACCATGTTAGATCACATAATTCAAATACGAGAAATTAGTAATGTTTAATTATTTGGTAAAACTTATAAAAGCATCATGAAGGTTCCAAGTGAACCTAATCCTAATTCTAGCTAACAAAAACCTAGCATGAATGGGGGAAAATGGTTCACTTTTCACTAGCCACTTGTTGTTCCATAGTTTGAGCAGTATTGTGGAGGAGATGTTAACAACACATAGAGATAGAAGCATGTTGTAGAGGACTATAAAACACCATAGTGTCTCCTAGCTTCACAATGAGCTTGGGAAGCTTTGTAATTTGTATTGTAATCTACATAATATATGAAGACGGAAGGCACATTGTTTCATTGAATGTTGGTTTTCTCGCATGGGTTTTTAGGGTAAATATTTGTGTTCCATTGTGTACTTTTGCTATTGTAATCTATTTTATATGTCGTAATAGTGAAACAATCTGAATGATGTGTTTTTATTTATGTTAAACTATTAAAAATAGAAAAGATAATTATACAGTTGAACATATTAAAATATTCAAAGGAATTTATATATCATCAATTAACATTTTATCTCACTCCATCTTCCATCAAATTTAATGTATCCATTTTCTTTGTATACATCATATAACTTAAATTAATGAAATACACTCATGCAATGTTCCACACTAATAAATCACTCATTTTTATATATTAGAATAAAATTTCAAATTTCATTTAAAAAAATTCACATTTCCATACCAATGTTTTTTTCAATCAAAGAGGCACTCCTATTAAGGGGAAACTTTCTCCGTATACAAATAACTCATCACACACAAAATTACAATGTTTTTTCATTCAAAGAGGCACTCATATGAAGTAGAAGCTTCTCCGTATACAAATAGCTCGTCACACACAAAATTATGTCAAAATATAAATACAAGTAGGTAAAAAAAAGGTCGCAGTCTAAGCGTTCTATGAAATGAATATTTTCCGATGATATTTTCCAGGGATCATTGTCCGAAATCTGGCAAGAAATTGCTAGATTCAGAAATTTGAATTATTATTTCTGTATAATCTGAGTGCCCCATGGGTTTTTCAGCATGTTGAATCCATTTTTGCATTCATAAATGAATTTTAAACAACAAAAAATAGTGATTTCGTGCAGATTTATGTCGTCGGATTTCGGCGAAAAAAGCAATTTCATAAAACTGTTAGACAACGCCAATTTTGTTTTTGACTTTTTTTATATCCCTCTTTTTTTCTTTTTTTTTTTCATTAATATTTAACAAATCAATTTTACATCATTGTAATGCTAAAGTTTGTTTATTAATTTATATATTATGAATGATATGAGGATTTTAATATTTTTAATATCTCTATGGTATTAATAATGTTTTTTGTACATTGTGGAATCGACAATTGGGCGAGATCGTACTCATGTGACATGGAGTACCCATGCGACCCCATGCATGGTACACATGGCTCTGCAAGGTTCAAACCAATGATATCACAAGGAGTGCCTTAACAATGCACTCTATCGCCAACTCATCTACAACTTTGGGACTTAACAAAGTTGAAGGACATGGGGGTGGGATTTGACCACTTATGTGTGCACAGGTCACGAGACTATTTTTAATATAATCTCTCTAGGTGCAACCACACATTTGATTACACCTCAAGGTGTTCTCATAGCTCTAGGTTAAACGACCCTCATTGGAATTGAACCTTGTTCAATGGTGAAAAAATCGTCGCTTTCCACCATTAGATCCAACCCCTTTGAGCAATGACACCAACAATATTAGTTTCAATTCATTTTTATATTTTTTAAATGGATTTGAAAAACTTCTTATATTTCATACATGTAACCTCAACCATGTTAATAACCAAATTTTATATGTAAAATCAACCAACCAAGTTAATTTCAACCTTTATGAGTAACATCAACCATCTTAATTTCAACAAATTTGTATATATTTGAAAATGGATTTTACAATCACACAATTTTCACTATGCCTAGTTAAAAAATCAAAATCATTAACTAATTATGTGACTAGCAATAAATATCTTAACTGGTTACGAGACTTAAGAATTTTTGGACTCAACTTTAACTAGCATACCCCCGAAGCAGGGGAAGGGAACATCGAAGACAATCCAAGGTGGATATGTTGTAAAAGGAAAGTAGAGTGTTTTTTTGGATAGTGTGTTGTGGCTTATTATGTTCGACTAACCTTTCAAGGTCCAATTATGTTCCATAATGTCTTGAAGTCCAAATGTTTCATGGATATACCTTCTATTTATAGTGTCCAAAATTATCTTAATGAATTTTCTCACTTATGTCCTAACAAGGGTTTTGAGTGTGTATATGGTTCCTCTGTAGAGCCCGACCTATACAATGATCCTAACTTCCTCCTTCCTACTAAGATCTGGACATTGTGTGCCTCTGGATCCTATGCTTCTTGAAACTCCATGGGAGGAAGTCATAGATCAGTCGCGCAACACAGACATAAAGGAATAAGGATTTGTAAATTAGAGGAAGATGCAAAAGAATTAGGAGAAGCATTCCAAGATCACTATTAATATATTAATATGATGATGGTGATGGTTAACATCCATTGGAACCAAATTTAATTAATATAAATAATTAAAAAATTGTCAATTGAATATCACTTGAATTTAACTTAAGTTGTTGTGTGACGAAGTATATGCTTAACAATTATTTTTTTTTAATTTTATTCTTATGAGTGCAATTAAATTTTACATTTTTTTCTTATAAGTAAATTTTATTCTTATAAATAAATGTATATATAATAATTATTCTTAATACTAATTTATTAAGGAAACAAAATCAAAGAATAAACTTTAGAGTGGCATAAGAAGGTTCTTGTACTTTTTTAAAAGTTTTTCAGTTTTCTCAAAATTTTTAATAAATTTGTCTCATTTTGGATCATAAAGACTCATCAATTCACACTAAAAAGATATGTGGATTTATGGGAGGAGGTAATATACGGTTTGAACAGTAACAAAGCAAGTGTGTGGGTAAATGTAGTTTCCATTTTTTATTTGAAAAGGGAATTCAGGCATCAAATGCATAAAATTTAAATGGGTCACTCGATCTGAAGAAAAATGATCTTAATATCAAGCCATTGGATTTGAACCAATTCGCAGGGCATTTTAGCATCTCATGCCCTTTTCCCCATTGGGTCTGGCGCACACATTGCTCATGCAACCTGTATCGAGTTGCTCCTTTGCGTATTCATATTGATTAATTCCACGACTCAAACCTTGCACCTTTGAAGCATGATTGGTGTAGTTTTAGTTGTTTTACCAATTGCAAGATTGCTCGAGTGATAATTTAGAAAAAAAGGTGGTATTGTGATGGGTTCTCAGGATGACTACGATCACCTCATAAAGTTGTCGATGATCAGTGACAATGGTAATATGCTTACAGAGGCTACCCAATACTACTAAATTCCCCGTAGAACTATTAAATTAAAATTAAATATTAATTGTGAGAAAGAGGCGGCTAACAGTTGGAGTCGATGGTAGGTGAGGACGATGGAGTTGCCAACGATTGAACCCAGAGACTAGAGACACTGTGTCAAAGAAACTCCCCTTAAAAACACATTCGGTGTAATTAAACCCTTTCGGACCTCACATCGCCTTGTCTCGCTCACGTCACATTTCTCTGTACAAGTTTGAAGTATCGTTGTAGACATGTATGCTCTATGTAAATAATAGTGAGTGACCCAACAAAATAATAGAATATATTTAAATAGTGAGTGACACAACAACATGAACAACATGAATAAGCATGTATAAACACTATCCATGTCAAATGGATCAAGGTTGGATGATGATAGTCAAAGACACCCAACTTAGATATCAAAAATAAAGTGACAAATGTTGAAATTTTCATTTGAGTTTTCATTTTGTTGATACCATATGCATACATTTGCAAATACAAGGATGATTGGCCCTTCCAAAAATTTAAATGAATATTCACATCAAATTGAATGGATAAATTTGGCTACATGCTAATGGTATGTTGCATTGCATCTACGTATATCTAAAATGATGGTGGAGTAAATATATTATTTAGTAAATGGGTAACATGACCCAAGTAKAAACATTTTTCTTCTCTTGTCTTGTGAYTTGATAGGTTTTATAAMAAAWTGATATTTGCAAATTGAAGTGGCTATRATAGACTATTTATGTAGATCATTATACCCATAATTGACTAGAAATGTAAAATGCATAGCTACTTAGTAGGCTTCATCATCAAATGAAATGGAAAATCAAGAGAAAGTAGCTACTATAACAACATCTCTCTCTCTCTCTATATGGAATTTTATAGCTTCAATTGGAAGAAATTACTAGAAGTGTAACAACTTGGAGAATGTCCAAAAAGAGCCAACAAACTCATCCCAAATAAAATAAACCATTTAGTGGTTATATTTAGCTTACATTTACTTGATCAAGGATTATTAACATGTGTTTATTGATGCAAGTATGTATTGATTCACTATGTTATTACTTTCCCAATGTAAATTGAATTGAATTCCTTGTATTCTATTTTTTGGGCAAATTAATAGCTATGCCATCAAAGTGATTGGTTTAATGTCTACTTGGTGGGTCCCTATTTTTAGATTTGCATTCTTAAATCACTTTGCATTTGCATTTTTAGATTTTGTACAATTTCATTGTTGCCATTTGATTGGGGGTTTGGCTTGGAAATGATAAACCTTTATGTTATGAGCTCAAAGGAATCACTAGTTTGGTTGTGAAATTTGACTATTGAGTTTAAATTGTAGAGTGTTAAGAAGACTTAGAAAACTTAAATTGATTTCTTATTTTTTCTTTAGTTTAGTATGAAGAGTATGAAAATGAGAAAGGTTGGACAATTTTATATCCTTAATGTATATTACTTTATAATATAGTGAATAAGAGAGATTGCCTACAAGTTTTATCAAGGTCCTATTCATTCATGTAGACACAAAAACATAAACATGGATTTTTTTTCTTGATCTTCCTACTATATTGAAGTCCAATCATAATAAAATTGAGCAATTAAAGAGATTATCTCCCAGTTGAATATTTAAGGTGTTTAATGTAGGGTTACCAATTCTCACCATTAATTTTTATGACAAACTCCTAGGGAGATAAATTACCACCATTATTTTTCTTACAAACATATCCTCTTCATGGATCAGTTATACCCTTAGCACTTGTCAACTTATCTTGGGTTTTGAGGAGTTGTATTGTTTTGATCTCTCTCACTTGTATTAGATGGTTGGAGGTACTCCACCTTATCCACCTCTTCTATTCTATTCTATCTTATGTCCATTTTATTCTGTAAAGAGTTGTTTTCTTTCTCAAGAAACGTTTTTGCAGCTGCAAGCGATGAATGTTAATCTTCCAATTGAGCAGTTGTATGAAAGATTTTTAAAATGTTTTTATTTAGTGTTGTAAAAAAAATGTCACCACTCATAAGTAACTATGCATAACTATGCATGTAACATTTAATATTTTATTGAGTTAAGAAATACTTTGTTGTGTGAACCAAAAAGAATCTACTTAAGATATACAAGACCTTTTATTACACAAACCTTACGATCCTTTAACAATATTTAATATTTTATTGAGTTTATAAATCCTTTGTTGTGTTAACCAAAAGGAATCTACTTATGACATACAACACCTTTAAGACCGTTGACTTTAATTACACCAAGGAAACTATTTTCACATATAAAAGTAGATCTTACCCATACAAATAAATTCACTAGGGAAAGTGTGACATATGAGCATATACATCGATGATGTGGTAATTTGATTAATTGACATATATTAATAAAAACCATGTTTAGGTGTGAATTTCTCGAGAGCACCCATTCTTTTCCAAGCATGGAACTACATTGGTTTCGATTTTTGGTTTTTTTGGTATCTTTTAATAAGAGAGGAAGCGACAAGTTAAAGTATAGTAAGATACTAGGCATGCGATGTGTTTTTGGAAGATTGTTCAGGGGCATGTGCTCTAATTTTAGAATCTATATAATTGATATGCAATATTGAAGTGAAGGTCAAATTTGTCTTTGGCATGCTAGTTCTACATTGAAAAGACTTTTTTGTTTTTGAAGTTGTGGGGTATTGAGATGTGGCATCCTTAATTGATAGGGTATCATTTTCCTATTTAAACATATTATTGTAGCTTGAAATATTTCTTGGAACAAAGGTTGTTCTTCCTAGAGTAGTAAAACTGGGTCACCAAAATGTTGGGTTACAACAATAAGATTATCTATAAGAAGGGAAAGAAGAATGTGGTGGTTCATGCTCCATTTAGGAAGTATGATGAGGAAGGTTCTGTTTTTTCCTTATCTTTCCTTATAGGTCATATGTCAAGAATGATTAGCGATGCCAAGATTGTGTACATGATCCACTAGCTACAAGCCAACCCACATGCACATCTAGGCTACACTTGAGAAAATGATGAGCTCCTCTATAAAGGGCATATTGTTTTGGTTTGAGATTCAATATTTAAATCCTAAGTGTTATCTAAGTTACACTTCTCTCCCACATTAGGCCATTCTAGGTTTCAAAAAACATATGAACGAATTAAGCATTAATTTCTTTGGGGAAGGAATGAAGAGGAATATCCACACCTTTGTGAATGACTGTAAAAATTGCCATTGACACAAGGGGGAGACAATAAATCCTCCATGAGCATTACAACCTTTACCAATTCCAACCACCACGTGGATTGACATTTCTATGGATTTCATTGTGTGGTTACCAAATTCAAACAACAAATCAATGATCATGGTAGTTGTTGATCACCTTTCTAAATATGCTCACTTTTGTGCCTTACAACACCTATTCAAGGCCTCCATAGTAGCACATCTATTCATGGACAATATTTTGAAACTCCATGGCATGCCTAAATCAACTGTGACTAATCATGACCCCACCTTCACTAGCAATTTATGGCAGGAATTGTTTCAACTTCAAGGTATCCAATTAAGTCTCGACACAACATATCAACTTCAAACTAATGGTTAGATGGTAGTCAAAAAGAAGTTTGTTTATGTTTTTTTACCTTAGATTGAACAACCCAATGGATCCAATGGTTACCCTTGGCTAAATGGTAGTACAATACCACCTATCATGGTGCTACTAAAATGATCCCCTTTGAGGTAGCCCGTGGACAACAATTTCCAATGGGTCCAAGTTCCAATATGCAAGGACGACTTGCAATGTCTTTGGCATTTACACCTCTAGGATCGGAAATAACTCTAATAATGGAGCAAAATTAGCAGGCTTAATAAAAGGCTTGCAATTGGCCACGAAGATGGTGAATACCAACTGATAATTGAAGGTGATTCCCAACTTCTCATCTATGCTCTAGGAAAGGTCATCAATGGAGTTAACATAGACAAGGTATCAAAAAATTGGAGGTTATCGGCCTGAGCATCACCCAGGTAGAGGATTTAACTAACCAAATACAAGTGATTATTCTCTCCCGTGTTAATTGCAAAGGAAAATCCATGACATATCTTCAAACAAATGAGGAGACACTCAATCCAGTATTTCCAACTTCTGGCAGTGGATAGATCCCATCCCCCAACAACTTAGGGAAGGTTGTAACTGGTTGAATAAACTAAACAACCAACACTCGGATGGGGTGATAATAGATGGGGCACAAACAAGATGTTAAAAATCCACCTTACAAGCAAAGGACACCCTGCATCACCCAACGCGTGTGAGAGGTTTTCCCACTAGAGAATATCTGAGGACAAGAGAAGGGGGGCATAACTTGTCCTTCTCCAACCTTATGCAATTATGACAAGAGTGACAACAAAGCAAGGCCATAGGTACACCGAGGTGATTGAGGAAGACAATTTCAAATGGAAGCTCATGAATGTTTATAGTGTTGGTGAGGATGATAGTGGGGTGTGGTGGATGAGGGCAACCTCTGGAGTAATAATGCTTTTGCATGGGGACAAAATCCTCTCTGGGAAATGATGGAAGGCAACCAATTTGAAGGGGGGATGGTTGATGGAGTCTCTATGTGAATGAGAATGGTATAGTAGAGGGATATCTCTCGACCTATTTTGACCTTTAGCTTCAGGGAATTGGTTTTTGTTTCTTAGGTTATGGCGGTGGTTGACTAAGTTCTTAGTTCTAGTGTTGAAAGTGGTTTTTTTGAAAGGCTCTAGTGTTATCTCCTCTTTGTCATTGAGTCTCGAGGCTTTGTTAGTCCCTTGTGCAGTTTCTTGCCTCTTTGAGGGGTTCTGTCATGTCTCAGGTTGACGTATGAAATTGGGTCTCGCTATGCTTCTATGTGCGACATTCACAAAGGTCTCTGGTTGTGCTTCCACTCTTGGGGCCTTGTTACTCCCCTGGGTGATATCTACCCTCTTTTCATCCCTCCTTCATCTCAGTCAGTGGCTTCAGTGTTTGTGTTGGCATTTCGGTGGGCAATTATCTCTTGGCAGTATGGCTCATGGTGTGGGAAAGAGTGTGGGGGTGCATAAGAGGAAGGCCAGTGAAATGGAGGACATACCCTCCACCTCCAACCATCCTCTTCTTTCATCACGAGCTACATAGGATGCCTAGGAAGAAAATAAGTTGTATAAAGGGAAATTTCCAGCAGATGCCAAGAAGGAGGTTGAGGAGCTCGAAAAGGAAGTTTGAGTCATGCAACATACCATCTCAAATAATTATATTTTGTAGGAAATTGAATGATGGGTTAAAGACCCTATGTATATGAGATCCAAAAGGACCAATAAATTCAATCTGGAAGAAACTTATTGGATGGTAAAAATGTTGATAGTCCAAACCCTAGGTAATACAAAAATATATCTCTAAGACATTCTCCATACAATTAGAATTTTTGAGGAAAAATTCGAAGCCATATGCAAGGTGGTCGTTGGGATTGGTATTTCAATCTCGCAGGTGGGGGAGGAGGCAGGGACATCTAAGAAGCAAAAATCCATAAAAAAAAGTCGAGATTTTATAATGCATTCCCTTGAAATGCTTAAGAAATAGTACTTTATAAAATTATAATTCTTATCATTAACCCTTTTTTAAATGTGTTCCACTTGTAATTGTTGGACACCTTTTTAATGCGTTTTGGATTGATATACACATTTGTGGTTGAATTAATTGAGGATATCATAAAAATGCTAAAATATGGATTCAAGAAAATCATTTGTACATACAACTTTGTTGTAATTGATATCCATAATGTCAAATCTCTTCCCGTATTATGGGGGATGTCTAGTCAATATCCGTCAAGGTTTTAGAGAGTCCAACTTTAAACATGTTAGAAGATGAATGAATCATGAGGAAAATTTACTCTCATCATAAGGGGACCTGGGGACTCTCTCCATACCTTTAGGAGACCCCATCCGGAAAAAAATATAACGAGAAAAAAATGCTCGTTAGGTAATGGTCTAGAGGATCTTTCACGTTGAGCCCCTTCTCCCCTTTGATATTTATTAACGCACTGTGTGTATTAAGATGCCATGTCACTTTCCTTTGATATTTTATGAACGCATTGTGTGTATTAAGATGCCATGTCACTTTCCTTTGATATTTTATTAATGGCATTTTTTATGAGCCATTTTATTATAATAATTTCTCTTTCAGAAGGCACAAAGAATAAAGTAATTTTCAAGTGATTTAGAATGAATTTATACATGTATTATGCGAATTTGTTTGATGTTATAGATGGGGAGATTAAAATTTGGGATATGTTGGAAATGTTGTAGATTCTGTAAAATTTGATTTGTTAATTTCCAACGTATTTTTTTACCTTAAATAATATTTTTTGGACCTAGTGTTAAATGAGGGTTGTCATAGGATTTCCTCATTTAAAGTGAATCTTTTTGTTGTTGTTGAAATCTTTCCACCGAGTTATTTTGCAACTAAAACAAAGTTTATATGCAAAAGTTATGACCTTGAAAGAGTAATGGTCCAAATATTCCCCACATGTCCAAGTGGCAACCATGTTAGCTCACATATTTCAAATATAGGGAGTTAGTAATGTTTGAGAAATTACTAGAGACTTCTAAAAGCATCATGAAGGTTCCAAGAAGGTTTTGAAACCTTGAACCTAACCCTAATTCTAGCTAACACAAATCTAGCTTAAATGGGGGAAAATGGTTCACTTTTTCAGTAGTCGCTTGTTGTTCCATAGTTTGAGCAGGAGTGTGGATGAGATTTTAAAAATGCAAAGACACAAAAGCATATTGTAGAGGACTATAAAAAACCATAGTGTCTTGTAGCTTCATAGTAAGCTTGGGAAGCTTTGTAATTTGTATTGCAATCTACATAATATATAAAGATGGAAAGCACATTGCTTCATTGAATGTTCGCTTTCCCGCATAGGTTTTTAGAGTAAATATTTGTGGTACATTGTGTATTTTTGCTATTGTATTCTATTTCATATGTGTAGTAGTCAAAGAATGTGAATGATGTGTTTTTATTTATATTAAAATATTAAAAATACAAAAAGGTAGTTACACTTTTGAGCATAAACCCACTACAATGGTTTTAAGTTTAGATTTGTTTTGGTGAGCCGTGATATTAAAATATTCAAAAGAACTTATAAATCATCAAGAAATGAAACATTCCCACTATAATCCATAGTTTAATTAATGCATACTGTAGATACGAATGTGGGCTGAGTTTTCACAAGAGAAGGAAGTGTCTAAAAGGGGTGCAAGGGGGGAATTATTTATGAATATTAATCCAAACCCACATTCCTGAATTTTATTATCATTATGTATAAAAACTTATATTTCCTGTTTGAGTGTGTGGAAGCCCAATCATTGAATAAATGTAAGAGGGTGGGTGTGAGAAGTCACATCCCATGGTTATTGGGAGCATGTGGATGTAGTATAATCAATATTGGGGACTCTGAGAGTCAACATGCTTGGGAAAAGAGGGGAAATGTGTATGGGGCAGAACGATAGTTTTAGACATTCATGTTTTTTAATGAGCACAAGAATAAAAAGAAAAAAATGAAGTGCACTAGAGCTGGAGCAACAATGGAGGGTGAATTTTGGAGCATTTTTGGAGTTGAAGACTGAAGAAGCAAGTTGTTAGGCTTGCAGAAGAACCAGGTTGTCAGGCCTAAAGAATGAACTCTTGTATGAGTTGCACTGCAACAACAAGTTAATGTTGTGTTGTTTCCTAGTATTTTTCCTAGCAGTGAGTTCCTTTCAGTTCCCAGTAGTGAGATTCTTGGTTACTTGTGCCAAAGAGACCTTGATAAACAAATGGGACACTTGATGGATTGTGGGAACATAAGGGGTACATTTTTTGGGTTGGGTAGGTCGAGAGGAAGTGAACTAGAGAAAATTATGGATAGTTGTAGGAAAATGCTAGTGGGTTGTGGTATTATCTGATTTGTGAGTGGACATTGAGAGACACCCTCTTTTGTGGATTCCTAGCCCTCGGTCTGGGGTGACTTGCTATTGAGATCTGGAACAACAAGTCTATGGTTGGGTGTGTTATCACATAGTTTGTAGCTAGGAAGAAAGACTATAAAGTAGAGGGCCAAACTGGCGTAACAGGAACCTATCCCACCCAATGTCACCACGATGGGAAGGTTCTTTCTCTTTAGGGAGGTGAGGCACAGGGGAGACGTCCCCGATGACCTGGGGTTTTGAAGAGGCTAAAGGATAATTAGATAGTGACAAGTTTCCCCCCTTCACAGATCACCACCAAAACAGATAGTCCGACTTATAGCCAACAAAGATAACCAAGTAGAATCCTTGCCCGATAACAAAACAACAATAAACTGATATATGCAGGCTCTGGTTAGTACTTCATATATATCAAAGACTATCTGATATTCAATATAAGCAATTTGAAAGTAAATGTTGACGAAGCCAATGTTTACAAAATAACACTGAAAGACAATGTCACTTCACCAATAAATACTAGAATGATATCGCATTCAATGCAATAAATCAATACTTGACTTAACTAATGCGTTTAACTACCATTCAATTGCTTATAAAGTAAAACCTTGCTGCTTTAAATATGAGATATCCAATGATGACGTTAGCAACTTAGGGTTAGTAGGGTTAGCTAGAACTAGGGTCAGTGTAGTTAGGGTTTCAATTCAAAAGCTTTGAGAGTGTTTAGATAAAGTTCTACTTCAACGATGGAGGACTTAGATCAGTGCCTTAGGGTTTAATGGAGTCATAAGTGAAGGACGGACAGGTTGAAGGAGGATGACTAAGGACTGGAGGGAAGAGCTCTGAAGTGCTGCTATGGCAGGGCCTCAGAGACAAAACCCTAGGGAAGAGAGGCTCACTCTGGTGTTGCTATGGCAAGGCCTCATGCTCTCTCCTCCTTACTTGGATGGAAAAAACGACAATCATGAAAGATAAAGTCAAGACAAGAGAGTCAAATGAGGGAGAGTGTTGCTACAACAAGGCTCTATCATCAAACCCTAGAAGAAAATGGCCCTAAGTGTAGATAACCTAGGCTTGGGATGTCTTCTCCTTCTTGAGCTCAAACAGGTACGGCTAGCAAAGGGAGAAAAGGAAAAAGGAGAGTAGCTACAGCTAGGCTCTCTTTTTTTTCTTCAATGGCTGAAAATCTCTCTATCAGGGGACATGAGACAATGACCTACTTGTGTGCATGTCACCTAGGGTTTTTGTTCAACAATAATCATAAATACATGTAAGAAATTAAACTACAACCATTCATTCAAGAAGTTTTGCAAAATACTTACAATTCACCAAGAAATAAATGTGCAAACCCTAGTTGTAACACCTTTCTTCAAGAGAGAAACCAAAATATGCCAAAATAGCCTTCCTTCAACAAGTGTGCATCACCCAATTATCCAATAACCCAAGATAGGACGCTAATTTCAGACCTCACTAATGAGTGAGTCAGTTGTGATGATAAAATGAGAGTGAAAATCTCTCATTTATACAAAACCTTGACCTAATTTTACATTTTAGGTCATGTAAAAGGCCGACAAGGCAAAATTATCAAAATCATACTGTTTTACATTAAATTGTCAAATAAAAACCCTAAATAAGCAGAAAAGAGAGTAAAATCCCCTCTAAGGGAGGCGCTAGCCCTTTCTAGGGCAAATAAAACATCCCGGAGAAAAACATTAGCCCTCCAAGGGCTTCTGCAACATGCCACACGTGCCACTGTTTCCCAGTCTGCCTCACAAGATGTCCAATAGGTTGGATGATGTAATGATCATCAAAGGTGACGTCCTAGGACTTTCAAGGCCAACGCCTTAGTGAAAAGGTCTCATCCCCCTAGGCTAAGATATGTCGGGGTGCTTCTGGTGGAACGTCCTCTTCTTCTCTGGTGAAAAGACTCTGATCAGCCTCTGTCCTGTCTCTGCCCCCTGATGGGGTCTCAACATCCATCTGGTGGGCTCTGCAGCCCCATGGAGGTCCGAACTGATCATCTCCCCATGTGTACCAGTCCAAATGGTACCTTTCCGTCGGGTATGGTCCTGCACATCAAAGGCTACGCCCTCCATGGGCTCATCAGTCACAGGGATCATGGAAATGTCAATCACATTTCATCATTAATATTATTAAACACATGCATAAAATCCCTAATACATCAATCAATAGCTCAAAGACGTTACACAAGCCTGCAATACAAGTCTGGGGAAAAGGACAAGGCTTCCTATTGGGCTAGTGTCCACAGAAAAGGGCAAGTTCCTAGAAAGACCTCTTCCAAGCCATGTAAGTGGGTGGTGTGGTTAGGGGATGTCCAAGCATATGGGTGCAATGATGGCCAAGGGTGAAAAGATGTTACCTATGGATGCCTTTGTAGAAGGGGATTTGTCCCTGTCATGGATGCATTTTTTCCAAGCCCATTCTTGCCTTTATTCTTTGCATTCTTTTTATTCTTTTATTTGCCTTTTTTTTTGTTCAAGAGCTAATCAGGGGACACTACCTTGGCGTGGTTACCAGAGCTGACAGTGTTACCCACAAGTAATTTCGCATAAATGAGAAGGTTGGCTCGTGATGAGACCCCTTTTCCCTAGGCCATGCAACCGAGAGTCATTTCCCTGGCATGGTAACCAGTTGATGGCAATGTCATACTACTAGATACCCATGAACCTAATAGGCTGACTTGTGATGAGACCCCCTATCCTCTGATTAGGTCTTGTTTTATTATTTTTTTCGGGTCCCTCTTGTTTCTTGTTGAGAAGCTTTTTATTGATTTCTCGGGGATACCTGGGTGAAGCATCTCGAGATTTATTCTTAGGCTTTTATATTTTACTAGCTTGTTTTTACCTTCTGGGCCTTTAGCCCCTTCTTCCCAGGAGGTAAGGTGCAGTCCTGAAAATAGGTCAACCCAATGCTCGGACAAGGGGAATGGGATAGATGAGCGGTAAACAAGATGTAAAAGTGGTAGTATGATGGGAGCGAACGATGGCTTTTCAGAAATCCCCCCAGTGGCAAACCAAAAACCTACAGACACAGGCTTGCTAGGGCACCCTGTCAATTCCCCCAAACATGGTCAAGTGGGCAAATGTAAGATCCAAGAAGTTGTTAGAGATAAAAGGAATCAGATGCATATATTCAAAGGTTTCAATGATCAAAAGTGACACATAACATGATACCTGGACCAATTACCTCATGGAGCAAGAACCTCTTCTGATACAGGACCAAGCCGATGGTGATGGATGTTGCTGCTTCTAACAAGGAAAAGACAATGGAAGAAGAAAAGGTGGGCCCTCCAGGGCCATGCTCAGGTCAATCTTGCTCTCGGTACTCCATGTCTAGGACCTGTGGGCCTCGAGACATGATCTCCTAGTTATCCCTAAAAAGTGGGGATAACATCTGGCTCCAACTCGGGGACATGAGCTCATAGTAGAGCGCATGAGAACCTTGACATCTTTGGCATAACCTGTAGACCTGCTCAATCTCGATAGAAGTATCAGTAATAAAATTGGGGTGGTAATTCGACCCCAACATACATGTATATATAAATAGACTGAAAGAAAACAATCAATAAGTTTGAATATACAAACAAACTAACATGCAATGCAAATGGTATAATACACGAATGCAAAAATGCCTACTTACCTGTACTTACCTGTGAAGTCAGGTCGTCGGTGGGTAGTAACGCTTGATATGTAAAGTGTTTACTGGAAGCTTTAGGGCTTCTCCCTCCATGGTCTCTAGATTGAAAGAGTTTGTACCTGCACAACTCATGATCTTATAAGGACCTGTCCATAAACCATCAAACTTCTTGTGCATACTAGGTTTTTCCCTTCTCTTATCCCATAGCAGTACGAGATCTCCTTTGGTGAAGTTTCTTTCCTTGTCTCTATGGTCAAAGGTGTTTTTTTATCTTCTCTTGATTTCTTTCCATTTTACCAAAGGTATTCCTCCTCGTCTCATCTAGCTCTATTAACTGATTGATCCTTCCTTGGATTGCTTATGTATCCGTAGCGTATTGTTGAGCGAAACGGAGGATAGGAATCTAGAGGTTCACAGGAAGTTTTGCTTCTAGTCCATATACCAACTCAAAAGGAGTTTTTCCTGTGGAAGTTTTTGTTGTTATTCAGTCTTCCCACACTGCATACTTTATTTTGCTATCCCAGGATTTTTTATTTTCCCCCACAACCTTCTTCAAAATATTCATGAGGTTTTTATTGGTTGATTATGCTAATCCGTTCCCCTGCGGGTAATAGTTGGAGGAATGAGATAGGACAATGCCATATTTGAAGCAAAATTCTACCAGAGCATATGAGTTGAAAGCTTTGGCATTGTCTGTAGTGACCTTGGAAGGGACACCGAACCTAGTTATTATTCGGTCTTCCAGAAAATTCATGACTATTTCTTTGGTGACCTTCTTTGTAGGAATAGATTCAACCCATCTAGTGAAATAGTCTGTGGCTGTTAGGATCCACCGGTAGCCATTACTTGAAAAAGGTGCTTCTATCACTACGGGCTTCAGGGGTTGTGATGGGAGTTTTGGTTTACCGGAGAAGTAATGGCAGGGCTGGCAAGATCAGACATGTTGGTGGGTATCGAAAAAAAGTGTTGGCCAATAATAACCAACCCTTATGATCTTGTGGGCAATAGTACAAGCTGCAAAGTGCCCACCACAATATCTAGAGTGCAATTCTTCTAGTAGCTTCTTTTCCTCTTCTTTTCTCACACATCTAAGTATAACCCCATCAAGATTCCTCCACCCAAGTCCATCTTCAGTCAAGCAGTATTTCATAGCTTTCAATCTCAAAGCCCTTCTTTTGTAGTCTACTAGGTGATCAGGGCAAGATACGTTCTTTAGATAGTAGACGATATTAGAATACCACTCATCATGCTCTAATTCACTGACCATCACATTTATTTGCTCACTCTCGCCCATTTGTATGGCTTCCTGGTTGCTCTCGGTCAACATCTGGGCTAAACCTTGTCCCTTTATTATTTTGGTGGGTTTTATTTCTAAGTCATACTCCTGGATTTTGGAAACCCATTTTCCCCTAGTACCCATGCAATCTTGTTGTGATAAGACATCCTTTACAGCTGGGTATGGAACATAAGCCTTAATTTTATTGTAACCTACGTAGTTTCTAAAGTGTTTGAGGGACTTGACCAAGGCATATGCTTGTTTCTCAGTGATGGAATAATTTAACTCGGAATCTCTAAGGACCTTTCTCATAAAAGCCACGGGATGTTCGTAGTCATCAACATCTTTTTGCATTAGAACACCTGCAATAGTGTCCTGGGATGTAAACGAGAATATTATGAAATCTTGTGAAAAATCAGGGTTGACCAGGACAGGAGCTTGGGAGCTAGCATCTTTTATATCTTCAAAGGATTTGTTGGTCTTATCATCCCACCTGAAAGAAACATCCTTTTTTAGAAAAGCACTCAAAGGTTTTATCCTCTTGGCAAAGTTTGGTATGAATGTACAAATGAAGTTGATCTTTCCAAGAAATGATTGTAAAGATTTTATGTTGGTTGGGGGGTAGACATCCTTTATTGATTGGACTCTTTTGGGGTCAATGGAAACTCCTCCATGTGAGGCCACGTGACCTAGTAACTTTCCTTCATCAATACCGAAAGCAAATTTCTTGGGATTTAGTGAGATACCATACTTCCTACATTGCTCGAAAACAATCCTGAGGCGTGAGAGCTGGTCTTTCCTATCCTTGGACACAACTGTAAGGTCATCCTAGTATATTTCTATGATTTTTTGTATGAGGTCCCTAAAGGGAAAATCCATTTCTCTCTGAAAAGTAGCATCGACATTCATAAGACCAAACAACATTCTTAAGTACATAAAGGTTCCCCATGGTGTAGTAAATGTCATTTTGAGGTGGTCTTCTCTTTTGAGCAACACCTGGTTGTATCCTGAAAAGCCATCCAACATAGACATCATCCCTGCCCCTGTAACTCTTTGGAGCAAATGTTCCATGTTTGGGAGAGGGTAATTGTCTTTCAAAGACAATTGGTTGAGGTTGCAAAAATCAACACACAGGTGTATGTCACGGGTCTTTTTTTGGACAACCACCAAATTTGACATCTAAGAGGAATATCTAATACGGGTTATGATACCAGAGTCAACCATCTTCTGGAGTTCCTTCTGTATTCGGATTGCTAAGTTTGGATTGATGTGTCTTAGCTTTTGTCGGAAAGGCTTGGCTCCTTCTACCAAAGGTATAGCGTGATGGAAGACGTCCCCCCTATAGGCCTTCAAATCATCATAGTTCCAAGAAAAGGTGTCCTTGAATTCCCTGAAAAGTGCCAGGATCTCTATCCATTCCTTTTCGGTGGTACCTTTACCTATTTTGATCATTCTTGGGTCTATTTATGTACTGATATTGAATTCTAGGGCTTCGTCATCTTGTTTGTTGGGTCTTTTCCCTTTGAAAACATCATGCCTATCAAAGAGGTTTTCCAAGGGAACACAACCTTTCGGAAAGGTATTGCTTTTAAGGTTTATAACTTCCAGGTTCATGGAGTCAGCTAGAAAAGTAATTTTTGAATCGGTGAATTCCTTGTTGTTTTCCATGAACTTGATGATTTGGTCATCGTCTTCAAAAACTTGCCAATATTCCAAATTATCGGGGACAGAAGATCTAAAGAGGACCTCCATTTTGCATAAGTCATGAAGAGGTCCCTCACAAGGTTGTAAAGTGGAAGCAGAAATAACCAAGGCATCTGCCATGTGGTTTTCTTCTCGAGGAATGGCTTCAAGTGACACTATTTTGAAGGATTTTGAAAGGGACTGAGCCAGGTCTCGGTACTTCTTCAACTTCTCATTTTTAGTGGCAAATTTCATCATCACTTGTGATACAATGAGGTATGAGTCTCCCTTTTCCCTTAGGTGTGCAACACCTTTGTCAATTGCTAAGTTGATCCCTAGGATCAAATCCTCATACTTGGCAATTTTATTGGTGCAGTGGTATTCTAGCCTATAGGAATGGTAAAAGGTTTCACCAGAAGGGGCTGTCAAGACAATTCCATTGCCTAATCAAGAGCTCGAGTGAGATCCATCAAACTCCAAGGTCCAAATTCCTTCAGACTCCTCAACGGTGTCAAAATATAAGCTTCCTTCCTGGACAAACCAATTGCTTACGTCACTGTCAATGCATAAGAGTTGGTCTCTTTCCTCATCAAAGGTTTCAACTGGGGAACCCATGAAGGGTTCTCTGTGGATGGTGAAGAATCCTCCTTCGGGGTGAGGGATGATTGCTTTAGACTCTCTTTCTTGAAAACTCTCGTCCAAGTGTTTTATGAGGTCTTTGTGGAGAATGATACCCCAACTTCTCACAACGTCCACAACCATCACATCTAAAAAGAAAGGGGCACTGGGGAAAGAGTCAAAGGCAACTTCTAGATCCTTAATGACTCCTCTTGCAAAACCACCTCCGATGTTTGATTGTGAGAGGGTTAAACCCAACTGTTGGATGGTCTCCTCTGTGATGATGTTTATTGAAGCATTTGGATGCAAGACACAGTTATGGAGGAGGGTGTTGTTGACTTGGAGAGTGACGTAGAAGGGTGTGACATCACCCTATTTCATACTGAAGTTGTCTACTTGGTGGATAAAGAGAGGGGATTCTTCGGGAAGGCAACGCTCAAAGGTATGAGGTAGTGGTATTTTGATTTCCTCCTCCTTATCCTGGCAAGGTTCAGGTTCTGTAGGATTTTCCTGAAAAGAGATATCCCGCTCATTGATATGGGAAAAACTCCATTTCCTTTTAGGAGGGGTGAGTTCAACTTCAAAAACCTCCAAGGGTTTAGGTTCAACGAACAAATCCTCATAGGTGTTCCAAAGGTCATTATCACATGAGAGTTTGACCTGACAGATGTATTCTTCGAATTCAAGGTTCCTCTCAATTTGATAGGCTAAATCTTGTGCCTCTTCCAGAGTTGTGGGTGACCGGTCCCTGAGGGTAAACTGTACGAAACCCTCCAAAGAATTTAAGTAGTGTTCCAGGATGGCTTCTTCTGAGTTGAGTTTTGGCTGGACTCGTTTAAGGAGAAGGTTGAACCTATGACCAAAATCCCTAACGCCCTCACAGGAACCTTTGCAAATATCAATGTACTGAGAAAACAAGTCTTGTGTGTGTTCATGGTTGCACCATCTTATTTTGAAATATCTTTCCAACTCTTGAGGAGTTTTTATGTCTCCCTTTGGGAGAGAATCAATCCAAGTCGTGGAATCCTCCACAAGGGAGCTTGAAAAAAGCCTCATGAAGACATCAGGATGTTCTTGACTGGTTTGATCAAATTCCAAACTATCACAGAAATGAGTCCAATGGGAGTTACCCGAAACCTCTTTCCCTGAGAAGAGGGGTAACCAAGAATTGACATTCTTTGGTAAATCATTCAAACCGCCCTGGATATTACTTCGATCAAAATAGCTAAAAGTCTCTGGATGAGACCACTTGTGTGGATCAGGTGGAGGGGCAGTGCTTGCAGGGATGATAATTGCCATAGCAGAGGGGTTTGAGTATTGACGCCCACTACGGGTTGTCATTGGCGTAGTCGCCAGATAATTTACTTGAAACTATCAAAGAAAGGGAAAAAACCCTAGTGGAATCACCCGGTAAGCTTGTAAGATAAGGTTCTGAGGCAAGGCTTACCAAAAAGATTTTTCGTCTAAGGAGAAATGACCCAGTGTTCCCCAACAACAATGCCAAAATTTTATCGCACAGTTTGTAACTGGGAAGAAAGGCTATAAAGTAGAGGGCGAAACTGGCATAACAGGAACCTATCCCACCCAATGTCACCATGATGGGAAGGTTCTTTCTCTTTAGGGAGGTGAGGCCCAAGGGAGACATCCCCGGTGACCTGGGGTTTTGAAGAGGCTAAAGGATAATCAGACAATGAAAAGTTTCCCCCCTTCACAGATCACCACTGAAACATATAGTCCGACTTATAGCCAACAAAGATAACCAAGTAGAATCCCTGCCCGATAACAAAGCAACAATAAAATGATATATGCAGGCTCTGGTTAGTACTTCATATATAACAAAGACTATCTGATATTCAATATAAGAAATCTGAAAGTAAATGTTTATGAAGTCAATGTTTACAAAATAGCACTGAAAGACAATGCCACTTCACCAATAAATACTAGAACGATATGGCATTCAATGCAATAAATCAATACTTGACTTAACTAATTCCTTCAACTACCATTCAATTGCTTATAAAGTAAAATGTTGCTACTTTAAAGATGAGATATCCAATGAAGATGTCAACAACTTAGGGTTAGTAGGGTTAGCTAGAACTAGGGTTAGTGTAGTTAGGGTTTCAATTCAAAATCTTTGAGAGTGTTTAGATCAAGTTCTACTTCAATGCTGGAGGACTTAGAGCAATGCCTTAGGGTTTAATGGAGTCATAAGTGAAGGACGCATATGTTGAAGGAGGACGACTAAGGACTAGAGGGAAGAGCTCTGAAGTGCTGCTATGGCAGGGCCTCATAGACAAAACCCTAGGGGAGAGAGGCTCACTCCGGTGTTGCTATGGCAAGGCCTCGTGCTCTCTCCTCCTTCCTTAGATGGAAAAAACGGCTAGCATGAAAGATAAAGTCAAGACAAGAGAGTCAAATGAGGGAGAGTGTTGCTACAACAAGGATCTATCATCAAACCCTAGAAGAAAATGGTGCTAAGTGTAGATAACCTAGGCCTGGGACGTCTTCTCCTTCTTGAGCTCAAACATGTATGGCTAGAAAAGGGAGAAAAGGAAAAAGGAGTGTAGCTATGACTAGGCTCTCTTTTTCCTCTTCAATGGATGAAAATCTCTCTATCAAGGGACATGAGACAAGGACCTACTTGTGTGCTTGTCACCTAGGGTTTTTGTTCAGCAATAATCATAAATACATGCAAGAAATTAAACTACAACCATTC
>JZKD02S1604990.1:433831-495697 GCA_000966675.3 Picea glauca | reverse complement strand
TTGGAACACAAAGTGTCATCAACCTCCCTCCAGACACCAAAAGTCTTCTCCAATAGTGGGACTCCAATTACCCGTTCAAGATACATAAACGAAGCCAAGCCTATGCTCTGTGGAACGTCCTCCCAAAGTTCATCCTATGGAATCTATGGCTGGAAAGAAACACCATCATCTTAAGAGACTGCAAAAGGAGCACAACTCTTGTGGTAACCAAAACTCACACACTCTTCAGTGAAAGTGCACCTTACTTATGCCAATAAAAAAACAACAAAAAGCTAGAAGCAACAGAGGAAATTTGGTTGGATCAGTTTAAAATCCAAAGTCATAATGGGATAAAGGCTAGCACCCCAAACCAAGAGGAATGGGAAATTAGGAAAGGAAAACAAGATTTCGACAATTGGAAAAAAAAGAGAAATGTCCATTTCCTGTCCTTTGACGGGGCTTCAAAAGGGAACCTGGGCCTAGCAGGAGGAGGAGGGATAATTGAAAGCCCCAACGAAGCAACAATGATAAACTACGCCCTGGGTTTAGGAATCGAAACTAACAACAGAGCAGAAGCCCTGACACTCTGGCAAGGGATAAATCAAGCAAGCAGGCATAGGGTCCAGGACCTGGTTATAATAGGCAACTCCAGAATGGTAATCAAAGCCATAATTCACAATTCTAAAACCCAAAGCGCGAAACTCAATAACCTCTTGGACAAAATCCACCTCCTTCTTGGGAACTTCCTCTCTTATAAGATCTACCATGTGTTAATAGAGCTAAACGAAAGGGTGGACGTTGAGGCTAACAAAGGCACCCTCTTGGCGGTGGGAAATTTGAAGGTAAATGGAACGTTATCCAGCGTGGAATTACCTTGATCCATGAGAGCCATCCCTCCACTTTCAAAAAGACAAGTTCGAGAAAATAAGCAAGGAAGATGGGAAAAGCGCTCAGATTAAGTCATGTCAGGACAAAGCTATTGGGTAGAAGGGACAAGGAAGGGTATCATGAGACAACGTACTTTATACAAGGAGGAGACAGAGAATCACTACGCCCATGCCTCATAGATTTAGAAAATCGGGTTGAAATTATGAAGGGGAAGGAAGGAGTGCATAAATCAGAGGCGCATCCACAGCCTCAAGCCACTCCTAAGCAGAGACCTCTTGAGGAATTTACATTGAAGCAATAGGGTGCAAGAAGAGGGGAAAGATATCAAGAAATGGCATCAAGCTCGAGCAACAAGCCAAGAACAAAAGAAATACTGAAGGCGATGGACATAGCACTGGAAAACTTAAAGCAATTGCTGCAGTTCCAACTGGAATTTCTCGAAAATCTAGACTCAGAAGAAGGTAGACATCTTGAGAAGCTGGAAGAGAACATCTCCACCACCAAAATTGGTTTTACTTAAGAGATGGGCAAGCTACACAAAGAACTCAAGAATCCCAAGCAAGAATTCGAGGAAAGAATCGGCCAACTGGAGGTAAAAATGTCTCAGCTCAACAATGAATGGAAGCAAGACCCAAAGAACTAATCCAGTCACTCAGCATGAAAGAGAGCTCAACACATCTTCAACAAGATTGGTGTTTTGTATAGAAGCCAATGTTGTAAATAAATATGTAATCGTTAACTTTATGTTAGCACCTTTAGTTAAGGAATCATGCTTATTGCTTTTAGGAACAGTAGTAAACACCAGGAAGGCAGTCGCTCAGTGAAGCGCAACCCATTTTGTAATCGCACCAGTGGCAAGACCGCCTTCTTTATAATCAAATACCACTATCCGTTCTCGTAAAATAATAATAATACATAACTGAAAAATTGATTTCTAATAGTCCCTAGCCCGAAGGACAGAGACTAATAAGACGCTAAGCATGAGATTTGTTTTTGGAATATTGTTCAAGGGCTTGTGCTCTAACTTTAGAAGAAGTCATAAATCAATATGCAATATTGAGGTTAAGGTTAAATTTGTCTTTGGCATGTCAGATCTACATTGAAAAGAATCTCTTGTTTTTAAAGTTTAATTGGAAGGCCGGATCATTGAAGCCTCACACTATATTGAAATAAAACCAGATATCTAGTGTTTATTTGAAAAATAAAAATATATTAAATATGAACATTAATAAATCAAACATATATATTCAAATGTGGGTTGGATTTGGATTTATTGAAGATTTTGATATCTCATAAACTATGGAATGAATCTAAATCTATTAAAATGAAAGATATTCAATTATTTGAACATATTTATGTCTTTGTCATGAACCTATCGGAGTGAGTTTATCTATTGTAGTTGGATATTCAGTAGATCTATCATTTATTGAGTAGACACCCTCCAATTCAAAGTGTGGCTTCTCACGCCTTTTCGAATAATTTAATCATTTAAGTGGGGCTCTTTTCTATCTTTCTTTTCCTTTTTAGACTATTTTTAACCAGGAAAAGTTTTCTATTTTCTTAAATATATACAAGAATTGTTCAATTATGATATTAAAAACAAGTGTTGCATGGAAATGTAGTCCTTGCCGGGTTGAATTGGGAATAAATGCAGAGGGATGGGGAAAAATTAACGGAGGCAGATGGAAACTGCAGCGGAGACGTGGCAAGCAGCATGAAGCACAGGTGGTATCCATGCAGGAAATGACACGTGGCCTCTAGAACCCCATTTAGTTTTTGAAACTATATAATCAATCTTGCTATGTTCGAAATTTCCGTTCTCACCAGTGGTGTGACTTGCTATGTTTGAAATTTGCGTTCCTACCTTGCATGTTTTATCTCTTCAATGTATTTATGAAATTCATTCATAATTATTTCCATATACTTCCAACTGGTTATAGTTAAGTACAATTTTCATAGATCATCTTGCTTGTGTGTCTCTATATGTGCCAAGACACATAAAGTTATATGTATAGCAGGAGAAAAATATATGCATGAGAAAAAGATAAAACACAGAAGACACATATAAAGTTACATTCAAATTAAATAAACACAATTTCTTGACATTCAACATAGTTGAAGATAAAAATTTATGAGCACATAAATATAAAAGGAGATAAAAATAGTTTTATTTGAAATATATATAAAAATAATATTGTCTGTTACATATTCATGTAAATTTAAATGTGTTTTTCATATAGACTGGGATTGGGGCTCCCATAGACCATAAGAGAAATATGTACAAGAAATAGGATTGTGGAAAGAAGAAGTGGGCGACGGTAGAGAGAAATACCTGAAAAGAAGAAATTGGAAGGTATCAATCTTTGGCTAGACATTTCTATTTAAAAAGGTGGAATAACTGGATTGATAAACAAAGCAAGATGTGATCAGTATAGAATTACAATGATGGTACATATCACCCCTTTTTCTATTTTCTTGATAATGCCTTTTTATTGTTGTCGTCGAAGGCTACTGGAATCATGCCAACTGCCTGTTGCCTTTCGTCGTCGACCTGCTCCATTTCCCTTTGGACCCATTCTTCAATGTAGCTTCTCAAGGGGGGCACGTTGATCTCATTCCGGATTTTTATGTTGAAAAGTTCCTTTTCTAATTCCCTTAGATCAATAGAAAGATTACATAGAGCCTGATCAATTTCTTCATTTTGTACCGAATAGTCGACTAGCCAGTTGTCCATGTCATCTTCACCATATTCAAGGATGTTGTAAAACTTTTCTAAAGACAACACCTTAAAAATATCAACTTGCTTATCGAAGGCTTTCTTAGTTAAGGGCAAGGAGTTGATGATTAAGTTGGGGTCTTGGACCTCGTTGGTCCTTCCGGCTAAGTCTATTTTGGTTAGCTTTCTGAATAATTTTTCTTTTTTTGATATGCCTTGTTCACATGATTAGACAATGAGATGCAATTTCTTAATTTTCTCTTTCCAACATGCATTTAATTGAGTGATTCGGTTTTGGGAGGGGATATCTTCTTGTCTTCTTCTCGTTTCTGTCATGTTGTTGACATGGGTGCCAAAAGGGATGACCGTGTCTAAATAGAAAAGTTCTTCATTTTTTAAATCTACCTGCAAATGTTCGTGCAAAGCATGTGCCCTCGTTCCAAGGGAAGCCATACTTTGTGATGTTTCCCAGGTTTCAGTAATCAATTCCATTATTTTATTTATATTCTTCTCCACGTATCCTCTACATGATGCGAGGAGGCTGGAGGATCCTTTTAACTTGGCTGTAGGGGTGGAAGGCATGGATATTGCTAAAGGACTGACAAGAAATGGCATAGGAATCAAATCTTCCTCCAATTCCTTGACTCGGTTCTTCAGAATGACATTCTTGGCCTCAATGCCTCCAATGGAATCATCAAGAGCATCTTTGGTTGCTCTGTGAAGTCGAGAGATTTGGGATGGCCACATGTTCCCAAGGTTAATCTTTGAACGAGATTTCCCTTTCTTATTTTTTACATCTCTCTTTTCAATAATTAAATTTTTAGATTCTCTGTAAAAACAACACTCTGGAATACGAAGGATTCATCTTCATCAAAAAATTCGGTCTCAACTATTTCCATTGGGCGACTATGCTGGATTGCATCTCTGGGCTGATCAAGGTTGCAGAATATGCTATCCATATCAGTCTCAAGTTCCATGTTCTCACTCTCAATTTCGAGCTCTTTCGCCTACCCTACATTTTTTTTTCTCTTCTTCTCCATGGGAAGCTTGTGATAACTATCAATTTTAACGCGAGGAGGGTTGTTATCTCCTCCTGCGTTTGAATAATTCTTGGTTGTTTTCTTACTGGGGTGGGTCCTTGGATTGATACTCTAGGATGCCATCCTTTTGGGAGTGGTATCCGACAATTAAACACTCTTCTCACTGGGGCCTTTTCCATGTTTCCTGTACAATTCAGTGGTTCTTTGCAATGTGTCTAGGTCGCCAACATCAGAAGAAGGAGTGTTGTTGTCATTGTCTCTATTTTTGCTCAGGTGTCTCTGGAAAAAATAATTGTTGAGGCCAACTGCAAGTAAATGTTCTAAAAAAATTCCAATAGGGTCGAACCATCTTAGCCTTTTAGCATATCTTAGGTTCAAGTTGTTGAAATGGGTTGCGAATTCGTCAATTTTGTTGATGTTCCTCAACACAAATTCCCCAACTTTCCAAGGCAGAGGAATGAATTGTTTTTTTCTCTTCTCATGAAATAGATGCAACCAATAGTTGTATTGCCTTGCTATTTCTATAACAAACATTCTGTCTGTAATGTGACATGGAAGGAGAGAAGGTTTTTCCTTGGATCCAAAAATCCTTATCACATTGCAATTCTCCATTTGTTCAAGTGCCCCCTTCCTGTCCAAAAACTTGGTTACCTGGTCAGATATGTGGGGAGCATCCTTTTCTAATAATAAAACTTTGAAAACAGAGACAAAGTCATTAAAAACCTCATAAAAAAAGTGGGAGGCCTTGTGCCTCCACAAAGCATGGTACCAGAAGGTTACTGGGTCAAATTCCCAGTTTACCTTCTTGGATAGAGACAAATTTGGAAACGAACAACAATGCACTATCGTGAAAACCAAGTGGGATGACATATAAAATTTCTTCTCCTTTTTGAAGCTTGACAATTCGGAACAAATTTCAAGGAAATTATCTTCCCCAATAAAAAAATGGCTTGTTCCTTGACTGTGAAATACAAAATATAAAGAACCATGTGGGAAATGGTTGCTGCGGACTCTTGTCCCATTATTATTGTAAACAACTAGGCAATTTCCCAGAATGTATTTCTAAATGAACTAACCTGCAAGCTTGTGATATCTTCAGGAAATTCCATCGGGTCTTCCAGGAACTCAGGCAAGAGGTCCAACCCGTTATTATGATTTCTTAGGAACTGCTTGGAGTCTTCTCCTCTGAATGTCAATGTTGGCTCCAACAATCTTAACATTTGGCGAAAGACGTGAGGTGACAAAGAAACAATAGATTGGTCCCACAGTGGAATAATTGTTTGGCCTAAAATATATTTATCGACACACCAAGAGACCAACTCCTTATAGTAAAAAAATTCAGGGACAACCTTCACAAGAAATTCCATAGGTCCAAATTATTTCGTTCTGGGCGGAAGGGGATGAGTAGTAAGAATATGCCCTGGACCACTGGAAGTTCTGGTCCTCACGCCCAAATATGTTCACTGTATCTTCATAGAACCGTTGTCGATTTGGTGCCATAAGTTTACGAGAACATCTGTTTTCTCCAGATGATGCTTGAAATGAATAGTTGGAGGGGATAATATAACCCTCCGCAAATGTTGGTTCAATGCATGTGAATGGGAAATATCCTTGAGCCTTTCGCTCATTAATGACAATCTCTATGGGTGCTGCGTGATGAGCTATTAGCAGTAAAGCTTACTTATTGCATACTTAGAAATGCGAAGGTGGTAGGTACGATGAAGAGCAATTAAGGATTGGAGGTTTTGTGAACGCGCCAACCCGACAATGCGCGAACGACATTCCATGATGTTTGAAATTAACACTCGGAAGGGATAATATAACCCTCTGTAAATCTTGGTTTAATGCGTATTAATGGGAGATCTCCTCAAATCTTGGTTTAGCATATACATAATAATAATGCTTTTATAAACAATTTTTTTTATTGTAAATAAGACTCTTTTATATATATATAAGTATGAAAAGTGGTCAGACGAGCTTGAAAGTAGGGTTGCAAGGGATACAAAGGAGAGATGAGCGTATATATATATATATATGTGTGTGTGTGTGTGTGTGTGTGTGTCTATAAACATATTTTTATTATAAACAAGTGCGAAGGTGATGGGGACGGGGAAGAGCAAGTGAGGAATGGCCAAGTATTAAAAGCGGTCAGACGAGTTTCAAAATAGGGTTATAGGGGATTCTCAGCAGAGGTGAGGGCCTTACAGTCAAATTGTATGTCTCAGAAATTTTGACTGCAAAAGGCATAAAACGGAAGAGGGCATGATGGGGCAGTCCAATGGCCAGTTTGTATATTTGTGGAATTTCAGGTGCTGTTTGCAGGTCACAAAACAATGGAAGGGAAATCTTGAGCCCGCCTGTCCGGGAAACTGCAATCGAAAAAGTGGTGTATTGAATAGGGAAATGGTCGATCGGATTCATTTTCGCTAATATATTGAAATTTGTAATAGATATCCCATTACCTGGCAAGATATTTTCTGCATGTATATCGCAAAATTATGTGTGTTGTTTGTAGGTCGTAGAACAATGCAAGGGAAATATTGAGCCCACATGTCTGGGAACCCGCAAGCGAAAAATTCGGTAAGTATGGAATAGGGAAACAATTGGTGGTACTTGTTTTCGCTAGTATATTGATATTTGTAATAGATATCCCATTACCTGGTAGGATATTTTCTTCATGTTCTGGACAAGTTGTGTAGGGACAGTTAGTATGATTGTCTCCTGGAGGCATGGTGAGATATTAGCATTAAACCTTAGTTATTGCATACTTGGAAAGAATTGCGAAGGTGGCGGGCACAGGAAACAACGATTAGGAATTGGATATTTTGTGAACCCGCCAACTAGACGATCCGCGAAAGAGATTCCAAGAAATGGACAAGTATGGAAAGTGGACGCACGAGCTTCAAAATGGGGTGACAATAGTTCCCCAGGAGACGTGAGGACCCGAAGGTCAAATTGCAGGTCTCAAAAATTTTGAGTGCAAACTGTGTAACACAGAAGAGGGTATGATGTGGGAGTCTGGAAGTAAATTTGTATATCCCGGAAGTCTGGGTGCTCTTTGCAGGTCACAAAATAATGGAAGTGCAATCTAAGCCAGTCTGCCTGGGAATCCACGATAGGAAAAGTGGCTAGGTATGGAATGGGGAAGCGGTCGGTCAGAGTCGCGATATAAAAGCACGAGTGCAAATGTGAACCCGTGAGTCCGCCAACCCGCGCAGTTAGAAATTTTCGGAAAAACAACTAAGTAACCAGAAAGAGAAAGTAGAGGGGGAAAAGAAACAACAATTTGGTTAAGTATAGAAGAGGGGAAAGAAGGGATAATATATTCAAATCTGTAATAAATATCCCATTTCCTGACAAGATCTTTTCTTCATGTTTCTAGAGAAGTTGTGTACTTATTGCACATACTTGGAAAGAAGTGGGAAGGTGGCAGGCACAGTAAACAACAACTAGGAATTGGAAATTTCTTGAACCCGCCAACCTGATGATCCGCGAAAGAGATTCCAAGAAATGGCCAAGTGTGGAAAGCGGTCAGACAGGCTTCAAAATAAGGTGACAAGGGTTCCCAAGGAGACGTTAGGCCCCGACGGTCAAATTGTATGTATCAGTATTTTTTAGTGCAAAATGTGTAACACGGAAGAGGGGATGATGTGAGAGTCTGTAAGTAAATTTATATATTGTGGAAGCCGGGGTGTTGTTTGCAGGTCAAGGAACAATGGAAGTGGAACCCACCTGTCTGGGAACTCGCAAGCAAAAAATTCGCTAAGTATGGAATAGGGAAACAGTCAGTGGGACTCGTTTTCACTAATATATTGATATTTGTAATAGATATCCCATTACCTGGCAATATATTTTCTGCATGTTTCTAGACAAGTTGTGTAGGGACGTTTAGTATGACTGTCTCCTGGAGGCATGGTGAGATGTTAGCATTAAACCTCGGTTATTGCATACCTTGGAAAGAAGTGTGAAGGTGGTGGGCACAAGAAACAACGATTAGGAATTGGATATTTCATGAACCCACCAATCAGACGATTCACATAAGAGATTCTAAGAAATGGCCAAGTATGGAAAGCGGACGCACGAGCTTCAAAATGGGGTGAAAATAGTTCCCTAGGAGACGTGAGGACCTGAAGGTCAAATTGCAGGTCTCAAAACTTTTGAGTGAAAACTGTGTAACACGGAAGAGGGTATGATGTGGGAGTCTAGAAGTAAATTTGTATATCGCGGAAGACTAGGTGCTCTTTGCAGGTCACAGAACAATGGAAGTGAAATCTAGAGCCCGCCTGCCTGGGAATCCACTATCGAAAAAGTGGCTAGGTATGGAATGGGGAAGCAGTCAGTTGGAGTCGCGATATAAAAGCACGAGTGAAAATGTGAACCCATGAGTCCGCCAACCTACACAATTAGACATTTTTGGAAAAAAATGACTAAGTAACCAGAAAGAGAAAGTAGAGGAGAAAAAGAAACAGGAATTTGGTTAAGTATAGAAGAGGGAAAAGAAGGGATAATATATTCAAATATGTAATAGATATCCCATTTCCTGGAAAGATATTTTTTTCATGTTTATGGAGAAGTTGTATACTTATTTCATATACTTGGAAAGAAGTCTGAAGGTGGTGGGCACAGGAAACAACGACTAGGAATTGGAAATTTTCTGAACCTGCCAACCCGACGATCCACGAAAGAGATTCCAAGAAATGACCAAGTGTGGAAAGCGGTCGTATGGGCTTCAAAATAGGGTGACAAGGGTACCCGAGGAGACGTGAGGCCCCGATGGTCAAATTGTTTGTATCATAACTTTTGAGTGAAAAATGTGTAACACAAAAGAGGGGATGATGTATATCGCAGAAGCCGAAGTGATGTTTGTAGGTCACGGAACAATAATTCATGTCCAAGTGGTGACCATGTTAGATCACATAATTCAAATACGAGGAGTTAGTAATGTTTAATTATTTGGTAAAACTTATAAAAGCATCATGAAGGTTCCAAGTGAACCTAATCCTAATTCTAGCTAACAAAAACCTAGCATAAATGGGGAAAAATGGTTCACTTTTCACTAGCCGCTTGTTGTTCCATAGTTTGAGCACGGTTGTGGAGGAGATGTTAAAAACACATAGAGATAGAAGCATGTTGTAGAGGACTATAAAACACCACAGTGTCTCCTAGCTTCACAATGAGCTTGGGAAGCTTTGTAATTTGTATTGTAATCTACATAATATATGAAGACAAAAGGCACATTGTTTCATTGAATGTTGGTTTTCTCACATGGGTTTGTAGGGTAAATATTTGTGTTCCATTGTGTACTTTTGCGATTGTAATCTATTTTATATGTCGTAATAGTGAAACAATCTGAATAATGTGTTTTTATTTATGTTAAACTATTAAAAATAGAAAAGATAATTATACAATTGAACATATTAAAATAATCAAAGGAATTTATATATCATCAATTAACATTTTATCTCACTCCATCTTCCATAAAATTTAATGTATCCATTTTATTTGTATACATCATATAACTTAAATTAATGACCGACACTCATGCAATGTTCCACACTAATAAATCACTCATTTTTATGTATTAGAATAAAATTTCAAATTTCATTTAAAAAAATTCAGATTTCCATACCAATGTTTTTTTCAATCAAAGAGGCACTCCTATTAAGGGGAAGCTTCCTTCGTATACAAATAACTCATCACACACAAAATTACAATGTTTTTTTCATTCAAAGAGGCACTCATATGAAGTGGAAGCTTCTCCATATACAAATAGCTCATCACACACAAAATTATGTCAAAATATAAATATAAGTAGGTAGAAAAAAGGTCGTAGTCTAAACGTTCTACGAAATGAGGATTTTTTGATGATATTTTCAGGGGATCATTGTCCAAAATCTGGCGAGAAATTGCTAGATTCACATATTTGAATTATTATTTTTGTATAATCTGAGTGCCCCATGGGGTTTTCAGCGTGCTAAATCCATTTATGCATTCAGAAATGAATTTTAAACAACAAAAAATAGTGATTTCGTGTAGATTTATGTCGTCGGATTTCGACGAATTTTTTTTTTCTTCGTAAAACTGTTAGACAACGCCAATTTTGTTTTTGACTTTTTCCAATATCCCTCTTTTTGTCTTTTTTTTTTCATTAATATTTAACAAATCATTTTTACATCATTGTAATGCCGAAGTTTATTTATTAATTTATATATTATGAATGATATGAGGGTTTTAATATTTTTAATATCTCTATGGTATTAATAATATTTTTTTGTACATGGTGGAATCGACAATTGGGTGGGATCGTACTCATGTGACATGGGGATGATTTTGACCGCTACCACAATAACCTCCAGGCGTACCCATCCAACCCCACACACAGTACACACGGCTCTGGAAGGTTCAAACCAATGATATCACAAGGAGTGCCTTAACAATGCACTCTATCGCCAACTGATCTACACCTTTGGGACTTAAAAAAGTTGAAGGACATGGGGGTGGGACTTGATCCACTTATGTGTGCATAGGTCACAAGACTATTTTTAACATAATCTCTCTAGGTGCAACCACACGTTTGATTACCACCTCAAGGTGTTCTCATAGCTCCAGGTTAAACAACCCTCATTGGAATTGAACCTTGTTCACTGGTGAAAAACACGTCACTTTCCACCATTAGATCCAACCCCTTTGAGCAATGACACCAACAATATTAGTTTCAATTCATTTTTATATTTTTTAAATGGATTTGAAAAACTTATTATATTTCATACATGTAACCTCAACCATGTTAATAACCAAATTTTATATGTAAAATCAACCAACCAAGTTAATTTCAACCTTTATGAGTAACATCAACCATCTTAATCTCAACAAATTTGTATATATTTGAAAATGGATTTTACAATCACACAATTTTCACTATGCCTAGTTAAAATATCAAAATCATTAACTAATTATGTGACCACCCATAAATATCTTAACTGGTTATGAGACTTAAGAATTTTTGGACTCAACTTTAAATGGCATACCCCTGAAGCAGGGGAAGGGAACATCAAAGACAATCCAAGGTGGATATGTTGTAAAAGGAAAGTAGAGTGTTTATTTGGATAGTGTGTTGTGGCTTATTATGTTCGACCAACCTTTCAACGTCCAATTATGTTCCATAATGTCTTGAAGTCCAAATGTTTCATGGATATACCTTCTATTTATAGTGTCCAAACTTATCTTAATGATTTTTCTCACTTATGTCCTAACAAGGGTTTTGAGTGTGTATATGGTTCCTCTGTAGAGCCTGACCTATACAACGATCCTAGCTTCCTCCTTCCTTCTAAGATTTGGACATTGTGTGCCTCTGGAGCCTATGCTTGAAACTCCATGGGAGGAAGTCACAGATCAGTCGTGCAACACAAACATAAAGGAATAAGGATTTGTAAATTAGAGGAAGATGCAAAAGAATTAGGAGAAGCATTCCAAGATCACTATTAATATATTAATATGATGATGATGATGGTTAACATCCATTGAAACCAAATTTAATTAATATAAATAATTATAAAGTTGTCAATTGAATATCACTTGAATTTAACTTAAGTTGTTGTGTGACAAAGCATATGCTTAACAATTAAATTTTTTAAATTTTATTCTTATGAGTGCAATTAAATTTTACAATTTTTTCTTATAAGTAAATTTTATTCTTATAAATAAATGTATATATAATAACTATTATTAATACTAATTTATTAAGGAAACAAAATCAAAGAATAAACTTTAGAGTGGCATAAGGAAGGTTCTTGTACTTTTTAAAAAGTTTTTTAGTTTTCTCAGAAATTTTAATAAATTTATCTCATTTTGGATCATAAAGACTCATCAATTCACACTTAAAAGATATGTGGATTTATGGGAGGAGGTAATATACGGTTTGAACGGTCCCCGAGGTGTAGGACAGTCGGTGACAGAGTGTGTTGTTAAGCCACTCCGTGATGTTAAAGTCACCGGTTCGAAACCTGCGGGGACAAAAAATCCAACCATGTTAAGGGTTGGTGTGGCTCAGGCCGGGTGCGATCCCCGGGTGATTTTGACGGCTTAGATGCCCCTGAGTCGGGGTTTCTCAAGCCACAGGTTAATCGCAGGTCCTGCACAAATTAACAAACAAAAAAAAAAATATACGGTTTGAACAGTAACAAAGAAAGTGTGTGGGTAAATGTAGTTTCCATTTTTTATTTGAGAAGGGAATTCAAGCATTAAATGCATAAAATTGAAATGGGTCACTCGATCTAAAGAAAAATGGTCTTAATATCAAGCCATTGGATTTGAACCAATTCGCAGGGCATTTTAGCATCTCATACCCTTTTCCCCATTGGGTCCAGCGCACACATTGCTCATGCGACCTGTATTGAGTTGCTCCTTTGCGTATTGATATTGATTAATTCCATGGCTCAAACCTTGCACCTTTGAAGCATGATTGGTGCAGATTTAGTTGTTTTACCAATTGCAAGATTGCTCAAGTGAAAATTTAGAAAGAAGGTGGTATTGTGATGGTTGCTCAGGATGACTACGATCACCTCATAAAGTTGTCAATGATCAGTGACAATGGTAAGATTCTTACATAGCCTACCCAATACTCCTAAATTCCCTGTAGAACCATTAAATTAAAATTAAATATTAATTGCGAGAAAGAGGCGGCTAACAGTTGGAGTCAGTGGCAGGTGAGAACGATGGAGTTGCGAATGATTGAACCTAGAGAACAGAGACAATGTGTCAAAGAACCTCCCCTAAAAAAACACCTTCGGTGTAATTAAACCCTTTCAGACCTCACATCGCCTCGTCTCGGTCACGTCACATTTCTCTGTACACTTTGAACTATCATTGTAGACATGTATGCTCTACCTAAATAGTAGCAAGTGACCCAACAAAATAATAGAATATATTTAAATAGTGAGTGACACAACAACATGAATAAGCATGTATAAACACTATCCATGTCAAATGGATCAAGGTTGGATGATGGTAGTCAAAGACACCCAACTTATATATCAAAATCAAAGTTACAAATGTTGAAATTTTCATTTGAGTTTTCATTTTGTGGATACCATATGCATCCATTTGCAAATACAAGGATGATTGGCCCTTCCAAAAATTTAAATGAATATTCACATCAAATTGAATGGATAAATTTGGCTACATGCTAATGGTATGTTGCATTGCATCTACGTATATCTAAAATGATGGTGGAGTAAATATATTATTTAGTAAATGGGTAACATGACCCAAGTAGAAACATTTTTCTTCTCTTGTCTTGTGACTTGATAGGTTTTATAACAAATTGATATTTGCAAATTGAAGTGGCTATAATAGACTATTTATGTAGATCATTATACCCATAATTGACTAGAAATGTAAAATGCATAGCTACTTAGTAGGCTTCATCATCAAATGAAATGGAAAATCAAGAGAAAGTAGCTACTATAACAACATCTCTCTCTCTCTCTCTCTCTCTCTCTCTCTCTCTCTCTCTCTCTCTCTCTCAATATGGTATTTTATAGCTTCAATTGGTAGAAATTGCTAGAAGTGTAACAACCTGGAGAATGTCCAAAAAGAGCCAACAAACTCATCCCAAATAAAATAAACCATTTAGTGGTTATATTTAGCTTACATTTACTCGATCAAGGATGATTAGCATGTGTTTATTGACCCAATTGTTTGCAAGTATGTATTGATTCACTATGTTATTACTTTTCTAATGTAAATTGAATTGAATTCCTTGTATTCTATTTTTTGGGCAAATTAATAGCTATGCCATCAAAGTGTTTGGTTTAATGTCTACTTGGTGGGTCCCTATTTTTAGATTTGCATTCTTAAATCACTTTGCATTTGCATTTCTAGATTTTGTACAATTTCATTGTTACCATTTGATTGGGGGTTTGGCTTGGAAATGATAAACCTTTATGTTATGAGCTCAAATGAATCACTAGTTTGGTTGTGAAATTTGACTATTGAGTTTAAATTGTAGAGTGTTAAGAAGACTTAGAAGACTTAAATTGATTTCTTATTTTTTCTTTAGTTTAGTATGAAGAGTATGAAAATGAGAAAGGTTGGACAATTTTATACCCTTAATGTATATTACTTTATAATATAGTGAATAAGAGAGATCGCCTACAAGTTTTATCAAGGTCCTATTCATTCATGTAGACACGAAAACATAAACATGGATTTTTTTTCTTGATATTCCTACTATATTGAAGTCCAATCATAATAAAATTGAGCAATTAAAGAGACTATCTCCCACTTGAATATTTAAGGTGTTTAATGTAGGGTTACCAATTTTCACCATTAATTTTTATGACAAACTTCTCATATTCATGGATCTACTAGATATCATTGGAAACTTGTGAATCTATATTATATTTCAAGGAGATGAATTTATTGTATATCTCTTTAACCTCCTAATTTAATATTTGATATACTTAACTAATATACTTAACACGATGACAACTTCTATATTGATCATCATTAGAGAGTTTCAATGGTTAGGTAAGTGGTATCCACACCCACTTGGTATTTAAGATGTGTCACTCCTAGGGAGATAAATTACCACCATTTTTTTTCTTCCAAACTTATCCTCTTCATGGATCAGTTATACCCTTAGCACTTGTCAACCTATCTTGGGCTTTGAGTAGTTGTATTGTTTTGATCTCTCTCACTTGTATTAGATGGTTGGAGGTACTCCACCTCATCCACCTCTTCTATTCTATGTTTTTAGAGATGTCCTTCTCTCAAATTCACTTCTTCATTGATTTATAGGTATCATTTTAGTATTAAGAAAGACGTTATTAAGAGGAAGAGTTGCTTAACCATTATATATTGTTAGATTTCTCCTTCCGAGAAGTGTATTATGGTATTCGATAAACTAAAAAAAATAAAAATAGTAATACTCATATTATAGAATAAGAGACTTGAGTAAGATGAATATTGTCTTATAATTAAACAATAAATAGAGTATATGATATTAAATAGTAAATAGAATATATGATAAATATTTTTCCATGATTAAACAATAGATACACTATTAGTATTGGTCATGAGAAGATATACACATATAGTTGATTCAAAACACTCAAATTCAATAAAAAACATTTTAAAAATATCATTTAAAAAAAAAAAATTACATGACAAAAAAATTGTTTTTGAAAAATATTATATATAAAAAAATGACAAAAAAATGTAATTTTATTAAATTTGTGAATTACATAAATAGAAGAATTTTATTATTATGACTATTTGTTATAAATATGAATTTACTTTATTGTCATAATTTGTAATAATTTATATTTACTTTTATTTATGTCTTTTAATTTACTTAAATTTAGTAAAGTGATATTTAAAATAAATAAAAAAATAATAAAAAATTAAATACATTTTATGAAAAAATATTATAATAGTATGAATAGATTGAGAAAATATCATTCACCTAACTAAGATTAATAATTAAATTTAAAATCATAATAACCACGTAGTCAAGTTTTATTTGAACAAGTTCAATATTTAAAAAAATTGGTTGTGTAAACATTTGAACAAGTTCTATATTTAAAAAACATGGTTGTGTAAACATTTTACGTTTTGGGTTTTTTCACCCAAATGGAGAGATATAAATTTAAGAGATATAAAGTTGTATGAAAGTTTTTTAAAATGATTTTATTTAAAGTTAATGTTGTCAAAAACAAATTGTCACCACTTATAAGTGTAACATTTAATATTTTATTGAGTTAAGAAATATTTTGGTGCGTGAACCAAAAAGAATCTACTCATGACATAGAAGACCTTTTATTACACAAACCTTACAATCCTTTAACAATATTTAATATTTTATTGAGTTTATAAATCATTTGTTGCGTTAACCAAAAGGAAATCTACTTATGACATACAACACCTTTAAGACCATTGACTCTAATTACACCAAGGAAACTATTTTCACATATAAAAGTAGATCTTACCCATACAAATAAATTCGCTAGGGAAAGTGTGACATATGAGTATATACATCGATGATGTGGTAATTTGATTAATTGACATATATTAATAAAAATAATGTGTAGGTGTGAATTTTTCGAGAGCATCCATTCTTTTCCAAGCATTGAACTATATTGGTTTCGATTTTTTGTGTTTTTGGTATCTTTCAATAAGAGAGGAAGCGGGTGTGAATTTCTCGAGAGCACCCATTCTTTTCCAAGCATTAAATTACATTGGTTTCGATTTTTTGTGTTTTTGGTATCTTTCAATAAGAGAGGAAGCGGGTGTGAATTTCTCGAGAGCACCCATTCTTTTCCAAGCATTGAACTACATTGCTTTCGATTTTTTGTGTTTTTGGTATCTTTCAATAAGAGAGGAAGCGACAAGTTAAAGTATAGTAAGACACTAGGCATGCGATGTGTTTTTGGAAGATTGTTCAGGGGCATGTGCTCTAATTTTAGAAGCTATTTTTGATATGCAATATTGAAGTGAAGGTCAAATTTGTCTTTGGCATGCTAGCTCTACATTGAAAATACTTTTTTGTTTTTGAAGTTGATGGGGGTATTGAGATGTGGTATTCTTGCTATTGAGATCTGGAACAAGAAGTCTATGGTTGGGTGGAATGTTTTTCCCAAGCTGTTGGTTGCACAATTGTTTTAAAAAGATAAGTGTTTATTTGTGTTATTTTATGAGTTAAATTGTTGTGTTCTAACTCTGTGTATGTCAAACTGTTATATGTTGTCATATATGGAATTAATTAACTGTATTCATGTTTATTTCAACATGCTATAACTGCATTTAAATTAATGATAGCAGAATGGTTAAATCTATGTGTATTTTTGTAGCTGGTAAACTACAACATTAGTTAACAAACTTTTTTATTTTATGTGTATTCTGCATGTAATGAATCTCAGTTAAGTTGAAAAACATTATAAGAAACATCTTACCTCATCACATTTTTCATCAAATTTAATATATATTTTTTTCCTTTTAAACTCCATCTAATTTAAATTAATTAATCAAACTAATACAATATTCCACAGTAATAAATCACTCATTCTAATATATTAAAATGAAGTTTCAAATTTCATTAAAAAAACTTTTCACATTTCTACACTAGGCACTCCTACTAAGTGAAAGATTCTTCATATACTAATAATTCATCCAACACAAAATTATGTCAATCAAAGAGGCACTCCTATTAAGTGAAAGGTTCTCCATATACTAATAATTATTGATCCAACACAAAATTATGTCAACCACCTTCACAAAATTATAAAAATATAAGTAGATTAATCGTTAATGATTTTGTCTTTTCTATTTTTTTCATTGATATAAAACAAATTTCAAATTGATATAAAACAAATTTCAATTTTACACTGTAATGTCAAAATTTATTTATTAATATTATAGATTACCTGAAGATTTTAATACTTCAAAAATTTCAATGGCATCAATAATGTTCTCATTTTCATTTTTTTTTAAATGGATTTTTTCTTTTTTAATATTTCTAAATCTATATGCAACGTCAACCATGTTAATAATGAATTTTTATAAACCATGTTAGTTTCAACCAATTTTTATATATTTGGGATGTATTTGAATCACACAATTTTCACTATATCTAATAGAAAACTCAAAATCATTAACCAATTATGTGACCGCCTAAACATATCTTAACTTGTTAACGGAATTAAGAATTTTTGGATTCTACTTTGAAATATATAATTCTTGATAATCGCATTTAGGAAAGTCGTGTTAGACTTTCTTGGCATGATGTATGAGAAATGAGTGACTTTAAATAAATAAATAATTATTCGTTTTCGGTTGAAAAGGTAACGACATCATGTGAAAACAACCTCAACATTCTCGAGTGGATAGAAACCATGTTATTGTCGGGGATTGTATATTTTTATTCAAGAGAAAAATTCCTCTTATATTTATATATAAAATTTTCTTTCCAGATACAAAAATATGTAGAAACAAAAACAACAATTGTAGTCTTCTCAATCGAACATAAAAACTAGGAAAGTCTCATAATGGATATTCTAACCATTGTTACTCCATCCTGGTCAATGACTAGGAACTGTTTACTTGAGGTCTGAGATGTAACTTCCCCCTCTTCGGCCCAGACAAAAAACAAAAAACAAAAACTGACTACTGCATTGGAGGATAATTTAAGCCTCAAAAAAGGTTTAGAAACATATTCATACCTATAAGCCCATCTTCCATATGATAGTACATGATTTTGCCTTCCAGTTGATGCAATTTTTTTTTTGATAACTCACTCGCCTCTTGGTTAAAGGCTTTGTACGTATGAGAAAAATCAAGGGTCATGAAATCCTTAAGAAGTGCCTTTATCCGGTCTTTCCAACAGGTCAAATCCAAGACTTGGAGGGTGCCTTCCCGGTTCAACCAGTCTATGACAGTGCTTGAGTCCCCAAACACCTGAAGATCATAGATATGCAAGTGGGTTGCCAGAGTTAGCAATGCCCAAACACCAAGAAGTTTAACCTTGGTATTCGTGCCTGATCCACAGTTTATCATCCACCTGTACTCTATGTGCTTATTTACCCTGATGACTCCTCCCGCTCCACTGAACTGACCTCTTTCTTGTGCTACCCCATCAAACCAACCAGCTGGTCTTCCCTCTTTTAGAAGAGGATGAGATTTTATAGATAAGGTTGGTTGTTTAATACCCTTTGATTTCCCTAACCATCCCAAAATCATGTGTAAGACTGAGGCTGTTGAAACCCGACCTTCCTCGAATAAAACCAAGTTTTGTTCCAACCAGATTTTCCAACAGATTATAGAGGGAATTATGTGCCACCTTGGGTGTCTACGACACCAGTCTTTGAAACACAATTGCAGATTTAGACCAAACCATTTATAGTTTATATTATAAACTGTTGTCTCTTTCCACACCTGTTGAGAAAACCTACAGTGCAACATTAAGTGTAGAGTTGATTCTGAATCTTGCTAGCAGAGAACAAAAATGCTCGGTCCAGACCTCCCTCTTTTTTATAGAATTTCCCAAGTGAGGATCCTATTTTCTAGCATTGTCCAGGTGAAGAGTTTGATTTTTGGGGCTAAATCGCATTTCCAGAGATGACAATGCCACCAATTTACACTTAGAATCCATAGCTTCGACGCTATGACATCGTAGGCATTTTTTGCAGAAATGACACCCGAGTTATTACCCCCAGTCCAAATAATATCATCTGGAGTGGCTATTAGAGAAATACCTACATGATCCACAACTCTGCAGTAACTGACCCATTTTGTTGCCTCTGCACCAACCAATCCCAGCTCCAAATCTAATTTCCAATGTGCCAAAACTATCCCCTGTCTTCCCAAACCTGCCACCTGATATAGGAACTGGTAGCTCCTCTTCTTGAGGGCAGAGATGAGACCAGGAGATAATAAATACTCCTTTCCCAATCCTATATTCGTATCTACCCCAAGTCTGATGGACAAGCTCGACAAGCTCGAGCCTGGCTTCCAAGCAATCCAATAAGTCACCATGTGAAGTGATTTTAAAAGGCTTCTCCAGGTGTTTGAGACCTTGTGTGAACTAACTGTGGATATTCTCAACCAAGCCACCACCGAGGGCGAAATGAGCTACTTGTCCTTTAACGCCCTTTGCCAAAGACTATCCTTCATCAAGCATCGCCAAAGGGTATTTGTTGCCAGCTCCCTACTAAACACAAAAAAGTTCTTGCCACCCCATCCACCAAATGCTTTTGGTTTTGCTAGATCTTCCCACCTACATAGGTGAACCCGTTCCATAGCCCCATTGCCCAACCACATGAAGCTGAACATCAATTGTTTGATTTTGTTGAGGACTGAGATAGGGATAATAACAACCGCCAGCCATAACATTGGCAAGCTCTCCAACACCGCCTTGACAAGAACAAACCACCCACCCAAGGTCAACCAACGGTGGCACCAAAAACCAATCCTTTTTTTGAATTTAATGATAAGACATCTCCAGTCATCAACCCTGTAATTTGTAGGCTTAAGGAAGAAGCCCAGACATCGAAAACCTTCATTCATATCCACAAATTTATAAGGAAACAAAGCATTAAAGTTGGTCAATTCAAAGTCCTTTAAGCTAGAGAAATGGAAGGACGATTTGTGAGGATTTATAACTAGATTGGATGCTCTGCAAAAAACAGACATAATGTATTCTATTTCCTTCCATTAAAAAACCCTTGCTCTAGTCATGATCAACACGTCATCCACAAAGAGTGAGTTAAAAAGATTGAGGAGTCTAGAGATCTTAACCCCATAAATTTTACCTTCAGAATGTGCTTGCTTGAGCATTAAGCTGAGGTCCTCCATAACCAAAATGAACAATAGAGGAGATAAAGGGAAACCTTGTCTTATCCCTCACCCACTCTAGAAAAAAGAGGTAGGCCCGCCATTTACCAAGATCACAAACGAAGCTGAGTTTACACAACTCATTATCTAGTTTGTTAGCAAGAGACCAAAGCCAATCGGAAGAAGTATCATCTTGAGATAGTCCCAATTTACACAATCATAAGCCTTCTGGAGATCTAGTTTTAGAATTAATGCTTTCGGATTTTTTGATTTGATGTTGTGTAAGCATTCTTGTGTCGTTCCTACCACATCCAGTATCTTCCTTCCCTTTAAGAACCTTATTTGCTCCCCTGATAAAGAATTCGACATGAACGATTTTATTCTATTCGTTATAATCTTTGATATGATTTTGTAGGCTAGATTACACAGAGCTATAAGCCTGAAATCCCCAAAGTTTGAGGGCTTATCCATCTTAGGTATGATAACTATAAAGATCGAATTTAATGACCTTACCATCAAACCAAATCTCCTTAACTCCTCCACTGCTTCCAAAATATCATTCTCAATCAACTCAAAAAACCGGAAGAAGAATTCTACCGTTCACCCATCTGGACCAGGACTTTTGTCCTCGACAAAAATCTTTATAACAAGTGAAATTTCTTCTATAGTACAGGGTGTTTCCAGCTCCACAACATAGCTTTCAAATATAAAGCATGAGTAATGTTGCACTATACTCACATGCTCAATAATAGTGTTCTGCCCCATGTTTACATAAAAAGCTTTAAAATGTCTCTTCGCTTCAGTCTCAAGGTCCTCCTGACCAGAATGTCCTCGGGATTGTATATGGCATTAGATTCCTAGAATCTTTTTATTTAACGTTAGTGTTGTAAAATTAACTCAAGTTTATCACGTTTTACATGAATTGAAATAGGTAGAAAGAATATAACCAATCCGTAAACTAATCACATAAACTTTACAATCTTCTAACATTTAGTATTTTATTGATTTAAGAAATCCTTTGTTACGTGAACAAAAAATAATCTACTTATGACATACAACACCAACACGTGTAATTACTCAAACCTTACAATCCTCTTACAATATTTAATATTTTATTGAGTTTAGAAATCCTTTTTTGCGTGAACCAAAAAGAATCTACCATTGGCAGGGATATGATTCTTGGGCTGGGGGATCGTTCTATTCTCTTGCCCTCGCTGAGACACCACCTTCAGACCTATAGAATTACTGCTCTTTCTCAGGTCAGAGTATTGACTGGTACGTCCCCTCTGCCAGATACTTGGATGTCAAGCCGCGATCTCTCCCTTAGAGAACCGATCGCCTTTGAGTGGAATCGATTCACCACTGCCTTAAAAAGCGAAGGGATCTCACTGACGGCCGAGCTGGATGCTTTAGTGTGGGCCGACGGTGATGCTATGGGTGCTATCACAATGAAAAATATTTATGCAGCCTTACAGATCCAGCTTATCTCTGATGTTGAAGTGTCGTGGATCCAACGTTTATGGAATTGGAATGTGCCCCTCAAACTGAAATTATTTTCCTAGCTTGCTGGCAAAGAAAGAATTCTTACATGGGAGGCACTACAAAGGAGGGGCTGGGAGGGGCTGGGTTTCTGTTCACTTTGCAAAAAGGCTTCCGAGGACCTTCATCACCTCTTGATCCACTGTCCATTTACCAAAGAGGTCTGGAACCGTTCGTTACAACATTTTTCCATTCTGATAGCCTGGTGCGACTCCTCCTTATCGAATTGTTTTTCCTTTTGGTCCTCACATAAATCGGCCCCTCCTAGTCTGGCGGTTCATATTTGCTGGCAAATATGGCTAGAGAGAAATAGAGTGATATTTGAGGATGGCCAACCTTCTTTGCCGAAGGTTTTCAATAAGATTCTGGTCTCTTTCAACTGGAAACCCACCTCGGTCAGATGCTCCCCAAACCGAGCTATTGCCTTTGATATAGCCGAGGGTCACACCATTGCCTTCTTCGATGGCGCTGCTCAGTCAAGTGGTTCTTGTTGCGGGGCTGGAGGCACCTTCAAAACTCACCCGTCAAGAATCACAAATTGGTTCATCAACTGTGGAGCTAGGACGAATACAAAAGCAGAGCTCATGGGTTTATGGGCCACGCTCACTCTCGTTTCCTTATGGTCTATCGACCACCTACACGTCCAGGGCGACTCGAGAGTAATTATTGAATGGATAACAAAAAAGAGCAAGCTCCGCTCCATCCATTTAGAAGGCTGGATGCAAAAAGCGAGAGATCTTTCTCTACGCTTCTCCGACATCAACTTTCTCCACGTTCCCCGATCCCACAATAGGGCAACTGATGCTCTCTCAAAGAGGGCCCTAACTGAAGTGATAGGGAGGCTCTCGGTCTATCACTACGATAGAGGAATCGAGAGCCCCATTTCCTCTATAAACATTTTTGAATGATGTTGCCTGCCGCTTTTTGGAGCAGCAATGATCTCTTCCACTGGATCTGAATTGTTGTTTTGTCTATTAAAGTCTTGTTATGTCTTATACAAGCATGATATTCCTAGATCTGTTGATCTTGCCGAATACGGATTGTATGGGCCCATATTGTAAGTGCATGCTGACCACAAACTCGCTGCAGTTTTCATATGTAAATGAATTTATACTCTATATAAATTCGAGGAATTTTTTTTGGAAAAAAAAAAAAAACTTAATTACATCAACATAGTTATTTTCACATATTAAATTATGGTGTAGTCTAAATGTTTTAGTTTTTTTATTTAAAGATATTATCTATTTAATTTTGTTCGAAATTGTTGGATTTATAGATTTGAGTAGTTAAGTGTATATAATCAAAGTGTTTATGGGTTTTCTGAGCATGCTGAATCTATTTATACATTCAAAAATAAAATTTAAACAACAAAAAAATTACAATTTCATACATATTTATATTACTAGATTCCGATAAAAAATATCAAAACATAAAACATTTAGACAACGCCTACAAATATTAAATTTAGAAATATTTTGTTCACACACCAAATAGGAATCTACTTGTGACATTAAGACCATTGACCCTAATTACATCGATGAAGCTATTTTCACATATAAAAGTTGATATTACCAACACAAATAAATTGGCGAGAAAGTGTGATATAGGAGCATATACATTGACGATGTGGTAATTTGATTAATTGACATATAATAATAAAAACCATGTTTAGGTGCAAATTTCTCGAGAGCACCCATCCTTTTCTAAGCATTGAACTACATGGTTTCTATTTCTAGTGTTTTTGGTATCTTTCAATAAGAGAGGGAGGGACTTAAAAGCACATGGTTTCTCTTTTTAGTGTTTTTGGTATCTTTGAATAAGAGAGGAAGGAACAAGTTAAAGTATAACAAGACGAGCTGCAAAGGGAAATAAGTCCTCGCTGACAAAGGAAGTCTATTAGATGCTTCCGTTGAAGAGAGGTTCAAGTACAAGTTGGGTTTGTTATAGGAGTGGAGTTTTTTTGTAGGTTGTTGTTTTGTTTGTATTGTTATTCGAACTATGTTGTACTCTGGAAAAGGAGACTCATGATAGGAAAATTGCCAAAGTTGTACAAAATGCCATTATCATTGAGATAACACGAGCATTGGGATTGAATTCAAAAAGTAAAATCGTATAGTTCTTACGACATTTGTTCACACACTATAGAGAGAAAGGTCATGACCCCACATGCCCAATAAGTGGTCAATTCCTCAAGTCACTGGAGCTAAGGCCTAATATATAACTACTTCTTAATATAAGTCTCTCTAAAACTATTCAAGAATGCGTTGACATGAATGTTGATATTCACACCAAAAGTGCTATCTAGCATTTAGGAAGCAACGCTTCTGTAGAGGACTATGCCCTCATTTTCCAAACCGATATTATATACTTTTTAATGTCCTTGTTTTCCTTCTTCCTAAACATACACGTAACCACACAAAAAAACAACAACCACCCAACTATTTCACTTTAATTAAAATTGTTTTTTTTATTAATAGTAGCTTTTATTAAAGCAGTATTGTGTTGATATGGATGTTCCTCTTTAATGGAGCAATTAATCCATCCTAGCTAATGCATCCCTTGCTCAAGAGTGAGTACATGCAAAATCATCCCTTGCCCACAACATTACTAGATTTTGGTTTCATCACACAAAGCGTGTGTGAATGCCAGGAATGAATTGAATGAATTTTATCTTGTAAACAATTAACATGGTGAAAACGTTGATATTTAAATGGATTTCAAGATTAAGACACATGCAAATATTTTCAAAATGCTTTGGAGTGACATTTTCATAGTGCAATGGAGTGACACGACCTTAAAATTTAGGGTTTTTGAGGTAGGACTATTGGAAATTAAATCAAACACGTACTATTAGTTGCTATTTTTTGGTACAATCTGAAAAATATTTAAATATTTTTCCATATATTATGCCCTGGCAAGCAAGGTAGGCACAAATGAGAATTCAAAAAAAAAAAAAAGGCAATTGTAAACGCATGTACTATTAGTTGCTATATTTCGTTACAATATGAAAAATGCTTTCCATATGTTATGACATGGGTAGGCATGAATGGAAATTCATTAAAAAAAGGCCAATTGTAAACTACTACAATACAATTACAAGAAAACAAACCAAGATTGACGAGAGCTTTTTGATGGTTCCCAGTCTTTCTTCCATCTGTCATACCACGATTTTGCATGGGAAGTACGTGGAAAGCATGCTCCTGGTAGACGAGACTTGTCTCTTTAACTGCATGGAAACATATGATCGAAATTTTGTCGAGTTGCTGGTTTCATGGTTGTCTTCCAGTGTCCCGAGAGGCATTCATCTTGCTAATATTGAGAATGAGATTTGCTGCCCTCCTTGGCTTTCATCTTCGATCGGGGAGGGGAGGACGGGGGGGTTATTTGCTTGAGACTCCAGGCCAATATGGAGAATGAACCGAGGTTATACTGAGGGAGAATCCATGTTTCTGTTGGGTTGTCTACCCGATCCATCTAATCATCAATTTCCCAAGATTCAATAGAATGAAGAACAACTAGCACAAGGATTATAAACCACACTACCTGAGAGCTCAAGACTGCTCTTAGCCAACAATAGCCGTGCAGTTCGAGTTTCCAGTTTAGTCCCAATTCATAGGGTGAATGAACAAGAATATATTCATTTGTACTTAGATTTCCTATGCCGAGGGGGGGGGGCATCTTCCAGCAGAACCATACGATATATATATATATTTTTTCCTCCATCAACAAAGGGAGTACCTATGGGGGAATGAGATTAAATGATATAAGAGGTGTTTCAATGCTTACTCACAATTAGTCATTGGAGACCTGGTATGTGCAAGGATTTGAAAGGAGGCCCTTTAATCGGTTCGATCTTTAGGTCATGAGTGTGACAAACTCCCGACGATTATCAAGAAATCGCCCAAGTGATCACGTCTAGCTGAGCGTCACACCTACTAAGAACCAACCAGTGAACCATGAAAGGATGAAATGGAAGGATCGACGAGATCTAGATTGAAACCCAAATTTGACTCACAAATCTAGTGTTATTACATATATAAGGAATGTTAGGACAATGGAATGCGTTTCTTCATGATATGGGAGTAAAACAAAATGCTATTGGATTCACCTATTTCCCACGAGCATTGTAGAAGCTCTAGATCAACGAGTTGAAGGAAAGATCACATGGATAGCTAGTGTAGGTCAGGCCGATAGCTCTGGCAATGTTAACTACCCACTTTCTTTGATTGACTGAGATGCAAAAGAAAGGAAGAGTCCGATCTACCTGCAATCACAAGTACGTAAGTTAAGGTGTAACCTTTGGCAGATCAATGTTAAGTCAATGTTAATATATCAGGTTCCTTTAAATGTCAAAAAAGTAAGATAAGAATTCGTTATTTGGAAATGTAAATAGATCAGTTTAATTATGATAATGAAGCTATTTCATTCCTGCAACAGCCTTAGGGAGTTAGTTGTTTGGAAGATCCCATATAATCCCCGAGCTTCCACACTTTCTCTTTAGCATAATATGAACTTGATGAGTGTTTGATATCTTTATTATTTCATCGAAACTAAAAACAAACTAGCATTTAGGATTATGAAAAATGAAAAATTAAAGATATTCAAATGAACACAAAGACAAGAGGAGGAAAATATAGTATAATTCCTTTCATACAATACTACTTATTAAAACAACATAAGTGGATTTTGTAGGTTTAGAGACAATTCCAAGGTTCATAGACAGTTCCAATTCAAGAAATACTTCTGATTAAATCAACAAAAATGAATTTTGCATGCTTAGAACAAAAATGGATTTTGTAGGTTTAGAAAAAAATCCAATATACTTGATTTCTTGATTAAAACAATAAAAATGGATTTTGCAGGTTTAGAGAAAGTTCCAAGCACTTTAGTAGCCGAACAAGTGGGAAAGCCAGACACTTTATTAGAAGAACCATTGGGAGAGACATGCACTTCATGAGGAGCATGGACATGGATTCCAGAGAAGCATATGCTTCAAAGGGTGCAAAGGGTCTAACCTCTATGGAAATCCACCTTCAAACCTACGGTTGCAGAGAATACGACCTGCATATGGGTTGAGGAAGAAGATAAACAAACTTCAAGGAAACATGAACGTAACAACATCATAACAACATCCATAGTAAAGATGATGGTTATAGTAGTAAATATGGTTATAGTGCTTGCAAGCGACATGCAAGTGACCAAGTGGAAGTGTAGGTGGAGGGTGGCATTTGACATCTCACCAGGGGCACCAAGGTGAAGGGAGGTCGATAGCTCACCACGGGCATCAAGGCCACCTCCCATCATGAACTACACATTATGCAACTTAAGCATTTAATGTTTTGAATTAATGCTGGGGTGCAACTTAGCATTAATTCACATTGCTTCATATATATATCTAGTTTACCTCTCGTTCCCTAAGTTTAAAGTTGACTTACCTCGATATGAGGCCAAATAAGGACTCAAACTTAAAACTTAGGGATTAAACATAAAAACGAATTGGAAAATTGTATAAGACACTTAAAACTTTGGGTTAAGTGGTTAGTTTGCGTGCCATAATAATACATAACTAAAAAATTAATTACTAATAGTCCCTAGCCCGAAGGACAAAGACTAATAAGACGCTAAGCATGAGATTTGTTTTCAAAATATTGTTCAAGGGCTTGTGCTCTAACTTTAAAAGAAGTCATAAATCAATATGCAATATTGAGGTTAAGGTTAAATTTGTCTTTGGCATGTCAGATCTACATTGAAAAGACTCTCTTGTTTTTAAAATTGATTTGGAAGGTCGGATCATTGAAGCCTCAAACTATATTGAAATAAAACCAGATATCTAGTGTTTATTTGAAAAATAAAAATATATTAAATATGAACATTAATAAATCAAACGTATATATTCAAATGTGGGTTGGATTTGGAATTATTGAAGATTTTGATATCTCATAAACTATGGAATGAATCTAAATCTATTAAAAGGAAAGAGATTCAATTATTTGAACATATTTATGTCTTTGTCATGAACCTATCGGAGTGAGTTTATCTATTGCAGTTGGATATTCAGTAGATCTATCATTTATTGAGTAGACACCCTCCAATTCAAAGTGTGGCTTCTCACTCCTTTTTGAATAATTTAATCATTTAAGTGGGGCTCTTTTCTATCTTTCTTTTCCTTTTTAGACTATTTTTAACCAGGAAAAGTTTTCTATTTTCTTAAAGATATACAATAATTGTTCAATTATGATATGAAAAACAAGTGATGCATGGCAATGTAGTCCTTGTCGGGTTGAATTGGGAATAAATGTAGAGGGATGGGGAAAAATTAGCGGAGGCAGATGGAAACTGCAACAGAGACGTGGCAAGCAACATGAAGCACAAGTGGTATCCATGCAGGAAATCAAACGTGGCCTCTAGAGCCGCATTTAGTTTTTGAAACTATATAATCAATCTTGCTATGTTCGAAATTTCCATTCTCACCAGTAGTGTGACTTGCTATGCTCGAAATTTGCGTTCCTACCTTGCATGTTTTATCTCTTCAATGTATTTATGAAATTCATTCATAATTATTTCTGTATACTTCCAACTGGTTATAGTTAAGTACAATTTTCATAGATCATGTTTCTTGTGTGTTTCTATATGTGGCAGGACAAATAAAGTTTTATGCATAGCAGGAGAAAAATATATGCATGAGAAAATGATAAAACACAGAAGACACATATAAATTTACATTAAAATTAAATAAACACAATTTCTTGACATTCAACATAGTTGAAGATAAATATTTCTGAGCACATAAATATAAAAGGAGATAAAAATAGTTTTGTTTGAAATATATAAAAAAATATTATTGTGTGTTACATATTCATGTAAATTTAAATGTGTTTGTCATATAGATTGGGATTGGGTCTCCCATAGACCATAACAAAAATATGTACAAGAAATAGGACTATGGAGTGAAGAGGTGGGTGATGGTAGAGAGCAATACCTGAAAAGAAGAAATTGGAAGGTATCAATCTTTGGCTAGACATTTCTATTTAAAAAGGTGGAATAACTGGATTGATAAACAAAGAAAGATGTGATCAATATAGACTTACAATGATGGTACATATCACCCCTTTTTCTATTTGCTTGCTGATGCCTTTTTATTGCTGTCATCAACGACTACTGGAATCGTGCCAGCTGCTTGTTGCCTTTCGTCGGCGACCTGCTCCATTTCCCTTTGGATCCATTCTTCAATGTAGATTCTCAAGGGGGCCACGTTGATCTCATTCCAGATTTTTATGTTGAAAAGTTCCTTTTCTAATTCCCTTAGATGGATAAAAATATTATGCAGAGCCTGATCAATTTCTTCATTTTGTACCGAATAGTTGACTAGCCAGTTGTCCACGTCATCTTCACCATATTCAAGGATGCTATAAAACTTTTCTAAAGGCAACCCCTTAAAAATATCAACTTGTTTATCGAAGGCTTGCTTAGTTAAGGGCAAGGAGTTGATGATTAAGTTGGGGTCTTGGACCTCATTGGTCCTTCCGGCTAAGTATATTTCAGTCAACTTTCTGAATAATTTTTCTTTTTTTGATATGGCTTGTTCACATGATTGTACAATGAGATGCATGTTCTTAACTTTCTCTTTCCAGCATGCATTTAATTGAGTGATCCATTTTTGGGAGGGGATATCTTCTTCTCTTCTTCTCGTTTATGTCATGTTGTTGACATGGGTTCCAAAAGGGATGATCATGTCTAAATAGAAAAGTTCTTCATTTTTTAAATCTGCCTGCAAATGTTTGTGCAAAGCATATGCCCTCATTCCAAGGGAAGCCATACTTTGTGATGTTTCCCAGGCTTCAATAATAAATTCCATTCTTTTATTGATATTCTTCTCCACATATAGTTTACATGATGTGAGGAGGCTGGAGGATCCTTTTAACTTGGCTGCAGAGGTGGCAGGCATGGATATTTCTAAAGGACTGGAAAGCAATGGTATAGGAATCAAATCTTCCTTCAATTCCTTGACTCAGTCCTTTAGTCTAGAATTCTTGGCCTCAATGCCTCCAATGGAATCATCAAGAGCATATTTGGTTTCTATGTGAAGTCAAGAGATTTGGGACAACCACATGTTCCCAAGGTTAATATTTGAACGAGATTTCCCTTTCTTATTTTTTACATCTCTCTTTTCAATAATTAAATTTGTAGACTCTTTGTAAAAAACAATGCTCTGGAATACAAAGGATTCATATTCGTCAAAAAATTTGGTCTCAGTTATTTCCATTGGGCGACTATGATGGATCGCATCTCTAGGATGATCAAGGTTGCATAATACGCTATTCATATCAGTCTCAAGTTCCATGTTCTCACTCTCAATTTCGTGCTCTTCTGCTTGCCCTACAATTTTTTTTCTCTTCTTCTCCATGGGAAGCTTGTGAGGACTATCAATTTTAGTGCGAGGAGGGTTGTTATCTCCTCCTCCGTTTGAATAATTCTGGGTTTCTTTCTCACTGGGGTGGGCCATTGGAGAGATACTCCGGGATGTCATACTTTTGGGAGTGGTATCGAACAATTAAACACTCTTCTCACTGGGGCCTTTTCCATGTTTCCTATATAATTCAGTGGTGCTTTGCAATGTGTATAGGTCACCGACGTCAAAAGAAGGAGTGTTGTCGTCATTGTCTCTATTTTCGCTCAGGTGTCTCTGGAAAAAATAATTGTTGAGGCTAACTGCAAGTAAATGTTATAAAAAAATTCCATTAGGGTCGAACCCTCTTAGACTTTCAACATATCTTAGGTTCAAGTTTTTGAAATGGGTTGCGAATTCGTCAATTTTGTTGATGTTCCTCAACACAAATTCCCCGACTTTCCAAGGCAGAAGAATGAACTATTTTTTTCTCTTCTCATGGAATAGATGCAACCAATAGTTGTATTGCCTTGCTATTTCTGTAACAAACATTATGTCCGTAATGTGACATGGAAGTAGAGAAGGTTTTTCCTTGGAGCCAAAAATCCTTATCACATTGCAATTCTCCATTTGTTCAAGTGCCCCCCTCCTATCCAAAAACTTGGTTGCTTGGTCTGATATGTGGGGAGCATCCTTTCCTAATAATAAAACTTTGAAAATAGAGACAAAGTCATTAAAAACCTCATAAAACCTGTGGGAGGCCTTGTGCCTCCACAAGGCATGGTACCAGAAGATTACTGGGTCAAATTCCCAATTTACCTTCTTGGACAAAGACAATTTTGGAAACAGACAACTATGCGCTATTGCGAAAACCAAGCAGGATGACATATAAAATTTCTTCTCCTTTTTGAAGCTTGACAATTGGGAACAGATTTCATGGAAATTAGCTTCCCCCAATAAAAAATTGCCTGTTCCTTGACTTTGAAATACAAAATATAAAGAACCATGTGGGAAATAGTTGTTGTGGATTCTTGTCCCGTTATTCTTGTAAACAACCAATTTCCCGGAATGTATTTCTAAATGAACTAACCTGCAAGATTATTACATCTTCAGGAAATGCCATCAGGTCTTCCAGGAACTCATGCAAGAGGTCCAACTCGTTATTATGCTTTCTTAGGAACTGCTTGGATTCTTCTCCTCTGAACGTCAATGTTGGATCTAACAATCTTAACATCTGGTGGAAGACCTAAGGTGACAAAGAAACAAGAGATTGGTCCCGCAACAGAATAATTCTTTGGCCTGAAATATATTTATTGATGCACCAAGAGACCAACTCCTTATAGTTAAAAACTTCAGGGACACAACCTGCACGAGAAATTCCATAGGGACAAATTATTTCATTATGGGAGGAAGGGGATGAGTAGTAAGAATATGCCTTGGACCACTGGAAGTTCTGGTCCTCACGCCCGAATATGTTCACTGTATCTCCACAGAACTGCTGTCGAGTTGGTGTCATAAGTTTACTAGAACATCTGTTTGCTCCAGATGATGCTTGAAATGAACAGTTGGAGGGGATAATATAAACCTACACAAATGTTGATTCAATGCGTGTGAATGGGAAATATCCTTGAGCCTTTCACTCATTAATGACAATCTCTATGGGTGCCGCGTGATGAGCTGTTAGCAGTAAAGATTACTTATTGCATACTTAGAAGTGCGAAGGTGGTAGGTACAACAAAGAGCAATTAAGGATTGGAGGTTTCGTGAACACGCCAACCCGATGACGCGCGAATGACATTCCATGATGTTTGAAATTAACACTCGGAAGGGATAATATAACTCTCCGCAAATATTGGTTTAATGTGTATTAATGGGAGATCTCCTCAAGTCTTGGTTTAGCATATATATATATATAATAATGTTTTTATAAACAATTTTTTTATTGTAAATAAGACTCTTATATATATATATAGTGTGTGTGTGTGTGTGTGTGTGTGTTTATAAACAATTTTTTATTATAAACAAGTGTGAAGGTGACGGGGATGGGGAAGAGCAAGTAAGGAATGGCCTAGTATTAAAAGTGATCAGACGAGTTTCAAAATAGGGTTACAGGGGATTCTCAATAGAGGTGAGGGCCCGATGGACAAATTGTATGTCTCGGAAATTTTGACTGCAAAAGGCATAAAACGTAAGAGGGAATGATGGGGCAGTCCAATGGCCGGTTTGTATATTTGTGGAATTCAGGGTGCTGTTTGCAGGTCACAGAACAATGGAAGGGCAATATTGAGCCCGCTTGTTCGAGAAACTGTAATCGAAAAGGTGGCTAAGTATGGAATAGGGAAATGGTCGGTCGTATTCGTTTTCGCTAATATATTGAAATTTGTAATAGATATCCCATTACCTGGCAAGATATTTTCTACATGTATATCGCGAAATTTTGGGTGCTGTTTGTAGGTTGCGGAACAATGCAAGGGAAATATTGAGCCCACATGTCCGGGAACTCGCAAGAAAAAAATTCGGTAAGTATGGAATACGAAAAAAGTCAGTGGGACTCGTTTTCGCTAATATATTGATATTTGTAATAGATATCCCATTACCTGGCAGGATATTTTGTGCATGTTTCTGGACAAGTTGTGTAGGGACAGTTAGTATGACTATCTCTTGGAGGCATGGTGAGATATTAGCATTAAAACTCAGTTATTGCATACTTGGAAAGAAGTGCGAAGGTGGCGGGCACAAGAAACAACGATTAGGAATTGGATATTTTGTGAACCCGCCAACTGGACGATCCACGAAAGAGATTCCAAGAAATGGCCAAGTATGGAAAGTGGACACACGAGATTCAAAATGCGGTGACAATAGTTCTCCAGGAGACGTGAGGACCCGAAGGTCAAATTGCAGGTCTCGAAACTTTTGAGTGAAAACTGTGTAACGCAGAAGAGAGTATGATGTGGGAGTCTGGAAGTAAATTTGTATATCCTAGAATTTTGGGTGCTCTTTGCAGGTCACGAAACAATGGAAGTGAAATCTAAGTCCGCTTGCTCGAGAATCCGTGATAGGAAAAGTGGTTACGTATGGAATGGGGAAGTTGTCGATCAGAGTCGCAATATAAAAGCACGAGTGCAAATGTGAACCCGTGAATCCACCAACCCACGCAATTAGACATTTTCGAAAAAAAATGACTAAGTAACTAGAAAGAGAAAGTAGACAGGAAAAAGAAACAGGAATTTGGTTAAGTATAGAAGAGGGGAAAGAAGGGATAATATATTCAAATTTGTAATAGATATCCCATTTCCTGGCAAGATCTTTTCTGCATGTTTCTGGAGAAGTTGTGTACTTATTGCATATACTTGGAAATAAGTCGGAAGATGGTGGGCACATGAAACAACGACTAGGAATTGGAAATTTTTTGAACCCACCAACCCGACGATCTGCGAAAGAGATTCCAATAAATGGCCAAGTGTGGAAAGCGGTCAAACAGGCTTCAAAATAGGGTGACAAGGGTTCCCGAGGAGACGTGAGGCCCCGACGGTCAAATTGTATGTATCGGTATTTTTGAGTGCAAAATGTGTAACACAGAAGAGGGGATGATGTGGGAGTCCGTAAGTAAATTTGTATATTGCGTAAGCTGGGGTGCTATTTGCAGGTCAAGGAACAATGGAAGTGCAACCCACCTGTCCGGGAACTCGCAAGAGAAAAAGTCACTAAGTATGGAATAGGGAAACAGTCGGTGGGAATCGTTTTCACTAATATATTGATATTTGTAATAGATATCCCATTACCTAGAAGGATATTTTCTACATGTTTCTGGACAAGTTGTGTAGGGACAATTAGTATGACTGTCTCCTTGAGGCATGGTGAGATGTTAGCATTAAACCTCAGTTATTACATACTTGGAAAGAAGTGTGAAGGTGGAGGGCACAAGAAACAATGATTAGGAATTGGATATTTCATGAACCTGCCAACCGACCGATCCATGAAAGAGATTCCAAGAAATGGCCAAGTATGGAAAGCGGACACACGAGCTTCAAAATGGGGTGACAATAGTTCCCCAGGAGACGTGAGGACCCAAAGGTCAAATTGCAAGTCTCAAAATTTTTGAGTGAAAACTGTGTAACACAGAAGAGGGTATGATGTGGGATTCTCGAAGTAAATTTGTATATCGCAGAAGTCCGGGTTCTCTTTGCAGGTCACAGAACAATGGAAGTGAAATCTAGAGCCCACCTGTCAGGGAATCAACAATTGGAAAAGTGGCTAGGTATGGAATGGGAAAGAGGTCGGTTAGAGTCGCGATATAAAATCACGAGTGAAAATGTGAACCCTTGAGTCCGCCAACCTGCACAATTAGACAGTTTCAGAAAAAAAACGACTAAGTAACCAGAAAGAGAAAGTAGAGGGGAAAAAGAAACAAGAATTTGGTTAAGTATAAAAGAGGGAAAAGAAGGGATAATATATTCAAATATGTAATAGATATCCCATTTCCTGGAAATATATTTTCTACATGTTTATGGAGAAGTTGTATACTTATTGCATATACTTGGAAAGAAGTCTAAAGGTGGTGGGCACATGAAACAACGACTAGGAATTTGAAATTTCCCGAACCTGCCAACCTGATGATCCACGAAAGAGATTCCAAGAAATGGCCAAGTGTGGAAAGTGGTCAGAAGGGCTTCAAAATAGGGTGACAAGGGTTCCCGAGGAGACGTGAGGCCCCGACGGTCAAATTGTATGTATTAGAACTTTTGAGTGCAAAATGTGTAACACAAAAGAGGGGATGATATATATCGCAGAAGACAAAGTGATGTTTTTAGGTCACAGAACAATGGAAGTGCAATTTGAAATCAACGAGAATTGATCTCAAACAAGCCCCATTGTTGCAAAACCATAAATTTCTAGTCCAATATTTTATCCACTTACTCGTTTTCTATTGTGCTTGTACCATTAAAAAGGGTGTGAGAAAATGCTTTGTTGAAGATTTGTTTTTATTGCAAATTGTGGGAGTAATTGTGTTCTTGATACATTCTTCCATGAATTTGACATATTATCTTAAGTATTAAACTTCTTGCATGATGGGTTGTTAGCATTAAAGCTTAGTAATTGCATGTCTAGAAACAACATTGACGATATTGAATTTTAATATTGTGGTTGATTTCATAGTCCCATTTGAATACAACCACCATAGATCATTTTTTTTTTAATTCGTGAAGAAGAAATTTGGTAATTTCATTAATAAAGTAAAAAGTGCTCAAATAGAGGCTAGGGGATGGACAACTAATAAAATGTTTCCTTTTGGAGTAAAGGAATCAAGGAAGCATCATGAATTAGTGTTGCTATGTTCGATCTACATTACGAATAGAATTGAATGTTGGTTTGAAACTGTCTGAAATTCATTTTTGTTTGCATAGAAGCCTGATGGGATTGACACAATGCATTGTCATATAATTTTTCAATGCTCCATATTAGATCAAATTACTTGAGCCAATACAATATTCAAGAACTACAACACTATTGATTCATGCTAACGAGAAGAGGTGTTAAATCCAACAAAGAAGCAGCAACCAATATTCCAAGGCAATTTTTTTAATAGTAAATCCATAAAAAAAAATATTGGGCAGTGTATATCTATCCATAGAAATTGGGCAGAGTTCTTTGCACCAAAACATTGAACATATTTCTCATAAAAAAATGTATAGGATCCACACAAAAAAAAACATGCATACAATTATGTGTTGTTCCTCTAGTGGGACAAAATGCAGGAGTCATCAAGATGCTCTTCGACATGCATACAAAAATAATTGCCATGCTTTTTTTTAGGAAGTCCTTGCAGTCTTCTCCTCAGAAGGTTAATGTTCGCTGCCGTAATCTCAATATCTTGCGGAAGACCTGAGGTGACAAATATACAAGAGAGTGGTTCCATAGTGGAATAATTCTTTGGCTTAAAGCAAGTGAACACCACTCCTTTTCCTGACGCTAGTGACCTGGAGACATTGCAAGGCACCACTGAATTGTACAAATAACAGGGAAAAGGACCCGGTGAGAATAGTTTCCAATATACAACCACCATTTCCAAGAGCACGGCATCTCACAACATCGCTCCAACGACCCACCCCAACAAGAAAGCAATCCAGAAATTTTCAAACGCAAGAGGACATAAGAACCCATGCTCACGGTAAAATTGATAGTTCTCACAAGATTTCCGTGAGTAAGAAGATTTTTTTTTTGTAGGGCAAGCAGAAGAGCCCGAAACTGAAAATGAGGACATACTAAGAGATCGCTTCCTCACAGTTGAAGACTTCAGGGAAACAACCTGCACGAGAAATTCGAGAGGTAAAATTAATTTTTTATGGGCGAGAGGGTACCAAGAGACCCCCTCCTTACAGAAAAATACTTCAGTGACACAGGATGCATGAGCAATTCTAGAGGCCCAAATTAGTCCATTCTGGGTGGAAGGAGATGAGTAGTAGGAATATGCCTTGTACCAGTGGGATTTTTGGTCCTCCTCCCCAAAGATGTTAATTGTATATCATGTGGTCCTGCAATTGAATAATTATTTGGCTTGAAATATATCTCTGGGAGAATCAAGAGACCATTTACTTATAGTGAAATACTTTCGCCTAGAACATACTAATTTGGGCATTTGGAATTCCTATTCTCGAGCTGCAAAGCAGATATTGTGTTCAACATCGGTTTATTTTTTGAAAACCCTTCCTTTGGTCTTGTCAGGGACGCCATCGTCGATACGGGAAGTGCCCCTTGTTATGTTTGATTTCAATTTGGGCACAGAAGTGGGAACGACGTCTACATTTCCATCATCCATTGTTGTTTCATCATCCATTAGATCATCTTCTTTCGGCTCAAAATCTACCACATCAACCTCTGCACCAACCATCAATGTAGGCCGGTAGGCTGTTTGAGCAGGCAGGGTTGCCTTAAAATTATTTGGCTTAAAATATATCTCTCGATGCACCAAGGGACCATCTCCTTTTTTTCTCCTGGGCGGAGGGAGATGAGTAGTAAGAATATTCCCTGGAACACTGGAACTTCTGATCATCATGCTTGAAGGTGTTTACTGTATCTGAAGAGAACTGCTATCGAACTGCTATCATAAGTTAACAAGAATGTCCATTTTCTCCAGATGATGTTTGAAATGAACATTCAGAAGGGATAATATAACCCTCCGCAAATCTTGGTTTAATGCGTATCAATGGGAGATCTCCTCGCGCCTTTCACTTATCAATGACAATCTCTGCGGTTCGTGCATAATGAGTTGTTACCATTAAAGCTTACTAATTGCATATTTAGAAAAAAGTGAAAAGGTGGCGGTGACGACGAAGATCGATTAAGGATTAGAGATTTCATGAAGCTGCCAGCCGAACGACGTGCGAAAGAGATTGCATGATGTTTGAAATGAAAACTTGGAAAGGATAACATAGTGCTCCACAAACCTTGGTTTAATTCGTATTAATGACAAATCTGCTCCAACATTTCAGACATTAATTACAATATTAATGGTTCATGCACGATGAGATATTAGCATTAAAGCTTAATAATTTCATATCTAGAAAGAAGTGCAAAGGTGGAGGGGATGGCGAAGAGCAATTAAGCATTGCACATTCGTCAACCCGTCAACCTGCGAAAGAGATTCCAACAAAATGGCCAAGTATGGAAAGCGGTCGGTCGGGCTTCAAAATAGGGTCACAACTTATACTTAGGAGACGTGAGGGGCCGATGGTCAAATTCTATGTCTCCAAACTTTTGACTGCAAAATGTGTAACACAGAACATGGCACAATGATGGATTTCGACGATCAATTTGTATATCGCAGAATTTCGGGTGCTGTTGCTGAACAATGGAAGCACAATGTTGAGCAAGCCTGGCCAGGAACCGATGATGGAAATAGTGGCCAAGTATGCAATGGGTAAGCAGTTGGTCAGAATCATGATATAAAATCACGAGACATACTCGGAACATGGCATATTGATGGGTTTGAAAACAGGGCCACAAGTTTTACTCAAGAGACGGGAGGGCTCGATGGTCAAATTATATGTCTCCCAACTTTTGATTGCAAAATATGTAACATGGAACATGGGACAATCACAAAATTCAATAGTCAATTTGTATATTGCATAGCTTCGGGTGCTGTATATAAAATCATGAGACATTCGGATAAAAAACCAAGTAACCAGAAAGGGAAAGTAAACGAGAAAAAGAAAGGGGAATTTGGTTGTCAATTTGTAGACGCGGGAAGTCCGGGTACTGTTTGCAGGCGACGAAACAATGGAAACGCAATGTTGAGCCTGCCTAACTGGGAACCCGTGATCCAAAAAGTTTGTTGAATATGGAACGGGGAAGCGGTCGGTCAGACTCGTGATATAAAAGTATTAGTGGAAATCTGAACACGTGAATCCACCAACCCGCGCACCTAGACATTTTCCCAAAAATGACTAAGTAACCAGAAAGGGAAAGCAGAGGTAAAAAGTAAAGGGGATGACAATTTTTAGAAGTGGGAATTGGTGTAATAAAGCTCCATTGATGGTCTTAACAGTAACTATGAAGTGCATTAAACATGTGAACATTCTCTTCAATGAAGGAATAGATAAAACGAGCCATGCTTGTAGTTTCCAGGATGTGTTTTCATAAGAGAAGCATAAAAAAGCCATAGGAAAATCAATTTTAGGATGTTTAAGTAAAATTATTGTACTGCCAACTCACCGTAAGTATAACAACGATGAATTTGAATTTTATTTTTTTGTGGTGGATATGATAATTCCATTGGAATTCACATAGTATATATCCTTTTATTTCAAAATATTCTTGAAGATGATTTTTTCTAAGTTCATCGATCAAGTAAAAGTGATAAAACGAGCCACATACTACATTTGCATTAGAGAGATTATATTAAAAGGCAAAGCAGGTCATGTATATTCTTTAAGATCATAGAAAAACCACCAAGATCCTGAATGAATCATTAATTTTCCAGAATGAAGCATACAACCAACAACCAAGTAAACACCAAATGTATTGAAAGTCAAGGCATAAGGAAACACATGAACATAGAAGGCACCAAGTGAGATACCACAAGGGTCCATAGAGTAGTACGCATCGACCTATGCATAAAAAAATTTGATATAAAAAAAATACACGTGGCATTGGTTTTCTCTTACATGTGGTCATGTGGTATATGTTCCCGTGAGAAAATAACTGGGCCCATGAGATATGAATAAAAGTCTGCCAAAAACAAGACAACAAAAAACCAGCGGAGATTTGACATTGTATCCCAACTATAACCAAACCCCCAAATGGGGAACAAGAAACTTTTTGATTACTATTTTACCATGAAGCAAGATCACTATGGACATTTGCTTCTGGTAGTGCCATGTTCTATCTCTACCAGTTTTAACAATGCCAAATTTCCAATATTATTGGAAATGACTAATGGTTCTGCTCACAGGAGCAAGCCATTTCGACGTTTCAAAGGATGGGCCTGAATTATTCACATTTGTATACTTTGTATGAGGTTTGTCATCATGCTTCCCATTTCTGTACTGACCAATCTTATGCGCTTTTACATCAACAATAAATGCAGCTGCCTGTATGAATTCCAATGCCCTAACTTCCAAATACTTATAGGGAGTGCTGAAGATCTCAAGCTCATGATTCAACCCATGTTGAGCCCTTTTTTTCAATTAGGGCTCCGAGAAAATGCAGATATCCTACCATAAAATTATAGTTGGAGATCATCTTTTTTTTTATTTGGGTACCCAAAAAATGCAGAAATCCTGCCATGGCTATATAGTTGGAAAACATTTTTCCAATTTGGGCACCCAAAAAAGTGCATACTCCAACAAATATACAGTTAGCCATCACTTTTTTTCATTTGGACACCCCAACAAATATGCAAAATTCTTTCTGGGAGATGCAAAAAAACATCAAAATAACAACAACAACGATTTGATTTGTAGTTAATTTCTCGTTTTTTCAAGTGCACAAAACAGATAAAATCTCTAGAAAGAAAATTTTACAGCCATAGATGTAAACTCTGAAGAACTCGAGTCCCACGAACATTTATTTGGGTATTGAAGAAAAATTACAGATACACATGAGATTTTTTCGTTCCCTGCCAACACTTGATATCAATTTTTTTTCTAGCCGATATGCAGTATTGCATTGTCCTCATTTAGGGTAAATTTTCTATAGACCCGAAAGTCGCGCAACATATAGACACTGTTTGATTTTTTCTGTAGGTATACTTCATATGGAATTTTTGCTAACCTAGGAATCACATCTTGTAACAAAGGCTGTCTAATTGTACAATGTATGATTGTGTTGCCCACGGTTCGGATGGAAGCATTGAGGCAATGTCTATATATGCAAGGGAACTTTTTACTGCATCGTAGACAATCAATTATACCATCATTTATGAAAGCTGGGGCATAAGAAGGAGAGTTGCATTTGGCACATACAGGCTCGAAGGGGGTCGAGTACACATTCGTTGCAACCAAAACACCCTCAACATGGGCACATGAGCATAACAGTTAATATATGAAACAATATAATATACAACTGCACAACAAAACAAAACTGCAGAAAATTGATGAAGGAAATTTGTATGAGCAAAGTGAGGATGAAACTGTAGATGTATACGCACAATAGTTGTTGAGCTAGTTAGTTTCTTGAGATCTTGTACTATGTCTGTTCGAAATTCTGTTACAAATGTTGCTTGGGTTGTGTGAAAGATCCTTTCTTTAACATCTCTTTTCTTTGTTATATGTTTGAAGAGCATAAGTGGAAATTTCCCTTTATGCAATTGTTGTTCCATTGAGGAAAACGAATTTGTATAGGTGTTGAACAATTGTAGATGTAACATGGAACAATGAAATAGTTGTGTAACATAACCAAGATACATGGACATGTGAAAGTAAAGGACAAAACTGGATATGGAGAACGGTACCATTTCCTTGTCGTTGTCTGACTCTCCATCTTTAATATGGAGAATATGTTGCAAGCCAAGTTTTCTCGGGAGTGTGACAGCTGCACAAATGGTTCCGATTGGGTAAGTGTCATTGCTCTATGCAAGTTGGTTGATTTTTGTGTCTGGGACGAAATGATATTCTGAACAAATCATGAGATTTTTTCCACAATACTTGTTTCTTTGAGCGATATAATCCAATCACAATCAACACTGTCATATACTATTTTGGGAAATATATTAAAATTTGTAATGGATATCCCATTATCGGGCAATATCTTTTCTGCATGTTTTTGGACAAGTTGTGTGGGAATAGTCAGTGTGACTGTCATCAGGGCTTCATTGTCTGTCATGCCAGCACACATAATGGATCTAGTTTTGTTTTCCTTGTCCAAGTAGGTGCTATAGACGACCATTATTTCCCCGATGAACACTTGTTCATTTTGGCGATTGTCCAAGCCCTCTATTGATAATATTTTGGGTGTTATAAGTTTAGACCTGGTGACATTTTTTGAACAGGAAAAGTAATGTGAATGGTATTCTGCATTATTTTTTTGTTTTATTTTTTCCTAGCATAAATGTACAAGTAGACGCACAACTTGGATGAAGTATGGAGCTAGAGTTTTGCAACCAGACCTCTCTGCAGAACTTGCTCTATGTTTGATGTCTCACTTGTGCTCGTTGATACTTCTTGTGAGCTGAAAAGTATGTGTTGCAGATGACATCAACATATTTATCATGGCATAGATGAATACATAGCTCAAGCTATTTTTTTGGTAAATATATGAGGAACATAATGTATGAATATTTACCTTTGGCCTTGTCGGTCTGTTGATGTTTGCAATGATTGATTTCTCATGGCCATGTCACTAATCCAACTTTTTCTGATGCAAGAATGTGTAGATGAACATCAGAAGGACTAAATAAGCATATGCATTGTATATTGTCCATAATTGTTATGAATGTCACATACATGGTCGAAGGAGATGGAATACAAAATAGGGTGTCAAGGGATACTTAGGAAACATGAGGACCCAATGGTCAAATTGTATGCCTCAGATTTTTTGACTGCAAACATGTGTAACAGGGAATAGGGAATGATGGGAGGGCATGACGACTAATATTTATATCGCGAAACCTCCGAAGCTAGAGGCGCAATCCTTGACCTGCTAGCCCAGGAACCCGCAATTGAAAAAGTGGCTAAGTATGGAATGAGGAAACCATCGGTCGGAGTTGTGATATAGAAGCATGCATATAAATGTGAATATGTGAGTCCGCCAACTCGAGCACCAGACATTTTTGGAAAGACAACTAAACAAAGCAACCAAAAAGCGAAAGTAGAGGATAAAAACAAACGAGAATTCAGTTAAGTATAGAAAAGGGAAAAAAAGAGGGAAATGTTTGGAAGCAGTAAGTCTCAACAAAGGCCCTTTGTTTCCAAATCATCATTTTCTAGTCCAATATTATATGCACCCACCCGTTTTGTGTGTTTGATTTACTATCATAGTTGGTATACCTTTTTGAAGATTGTACTTCATCCCCCTCTGCTATGGCATATAAGAATTCATCTTCCCGTCCAACTAATTTGTTTCGGTCAATGTAGAAATGCTGAAAATATAGTGGACATGAAGGTAAGTTAGTATGTAGAAAGACATATAAAAAAAAGAAATACAGTTCTATTTATTTCAATGTAGCAACAAAGAGAATACAATTCATGTGAGGATAAGTTATTATGTAGAAAGATACGTAGTATCTACATACAGTAATTTAGGTGCAAAGAAGTAGAACAAGTAGAACAAATATACATACAATAAATGAAATACTAAACAATGGAATATGAAATAAGAGTAGAAGCATGCACCTTTGTATCTCCTCTTCTACATTTGCGACAAAGAGTCCATCGTCTTCTCCAGTTATTCTATTTATTTAAATGTAGCAATGTAGAAAAATACAATGGACATGAAGGTAAGTTGGTATGCACGAAGACATGTACAAAAATAAACAGAGTTTGATTTATTTAAATGTAGCGGCACAGAGAATAAAAAGGACATGAAGATAAGTTATTATGTAGGAAGATACACAATATCTACATACAATAAATTAGGTGAACACATATACAGACAATAAATGAAATATAAAACAATGGAATATGAAATAACAATACAATCATGCACCTTTGTATCTCCTCTTCTAAATTTGCGGTAAAGACTCCTTCGTCTTCTCTAGTTATTATGTCTGTTTCAATGTGGGAACGCACAAAATACAATGAACATGAATGGAAGCTGGTATGCAGGGGAGAACAAGTAATATGTACATATAGTAAATGAGAATCAAAGGAATAAAACAAAAGATAGTTAGAAACGTGAACCTTTGCTTTTCTTGATCCATGGTTGTAATTATATAGAGTTTTTCCTGCCCAAAATATATTACAAGATAGAAAATATTAAGAAATTGCATGGCCATAGCTGAATGATTTTGGTTTTGTGCAACAAAGTATCCATATATTCTCTGAGACATGGAAATATAATATTGCAATATCTTTGATGTACATCTCATATTTCAAGTACAAGACAAGTTGTATCGTTGTCAGACCAGTCTGTGTACAGGATAAAGAGGTTGTATTGTGATATGGGCACATTTCAACATATATGGTTAATTAGTGCATTTTGCACTTGTTTTATCTTAACAAAAAGACAATGAACATTGTAATTGCACATGTAGTTGTACAATTATTTGTTATGCCACTATTTTGTAGCATGTCAACACTGAAGTATCCTAGAATGATAATGGTTTCTTCCAAATGTAAATGGTATGATGCATTTGAGAACACATTCATTATGTTAGTAGTGTTGCATGCCAAGCAACATAGAAACTAAATATTGCAATTTGCAATCCATAGAACACCACTCTTGCTAGCACCAGCTCAGTATCCTTTTCTTCTACAAGAACATTTTGCAAAGGCATGTAGGTATGGTTTAGAGTTAGGAGAAAAAAATGGAGCAAAAGTTAAGAGAAGGGTAGGCAGGCACGAGATAGGTGTTAGATATCGACTTTTCCACACACGACAAATGACAGAACCACAGGTCCACTTGCGGGTGCATGAACTGAATATCGCAAAGTGCAAAAAAAAATCTCCAACTGTCGATGCATGACCCCAACTTTGAAAATTCGAAGCAAACAAAAGAAAACAACAAGCAACAAACCAACGAGGAAGCACAAACATGCCCAACTACAGTCGCAGGACCTCAAGCTTGCAAAATTGAACCAAACAAAAACAAGCAGCAACCGACGAACCAACGAACCAGGGAAAAAAAATTAGCCACTGAACCAATACAAAACATATGTATCTCCAATTATTACCAAATTACATCCCAAGCATAGAAGGAACCTGAAACATATGAAGATCATGTGATTAGAAATAATTAAACATTCTTACTTGCAAACTACAAACAATAAAAAAAAAAGAACGAATACAAATGAAATTATGGCATCAAAACTTACTCTGCAATGATGAATGACATAAGTGCAGGTCGAATTGTGGGTGCAGGACTTGGACCCCGCAAAGTAAAAAATACAGCTCTAACTGTGGATGCATGACCCCAACCTGCAAAGTTGAAGAAAACAAAATCAAGCAACAAGCACCAACAGGTCCAACCACAGGTGCAGGTCCTCGACCTTGAAAAGTTGAACCAAACAACAACAAGCAACAACCGAAGAACCAACGGACAAGAAGCACCCACCGAACTAGTAAACAATGTATGTATCTTCAACGATGAACAAATTTCATTCCAAGCATAGAATAAGTATGAAACATACAATGACTATGCAACTGGTGGTGGACAACAACATTGTCCAAATTCACTACAACATTGTATGGAAAAATTCGAGGAAAAATGTACCGTGATAAGCCTATTTAGGTAAACATTTAAGACTGTCAAGTTGTTTAAGGGCCTCGCGGTATGCAAACATTTAAGTTGTCAAGCCTGTTTAAGGACCTCGCGCTATGTAAACATTTAAGTTGTCAGGCCTATTCAAGTACATCAAAAAGAGTGTCAATGCTCTAAACCTTCGGTATGTAAACATTTCAATACAAATAGAAATAATAAAAACATTAAAAAACAACGTAATAAAACTTTGGATATCTAAACATTTACAACATTGGGAATAGCGAAGCTGGCAATAATACCTCCAATATATTCTCCAATGAGGCGATGACATATAAGATCTTTTTTATTATATAAAAAATAATGTTTTTACTTCTATAGTTCGAATAATACAGATGGTGCGAAAATTTATAGTCAAAGGACATATTAATATGAAGTCAACGAATTATCGATCTCTACAGTCCCTCTACGCATTCGGCAGGGACTAATAACAATATTGAAAATTTATATGAAAAATTCATTTCCAATCTATCTTTGTGCTTAGAAAAGTATTTTAAAAAATTGCATGTTAGAAGTAAACAATTTATTTCCAATCAATAGTAATAATAATCACCATCATCAATTTTTAAGGTCACGGCCAAGCCAAACACCAAATTGGTGTGTGAGACCCCCTCCACCCAGGGATTTTCCTGGTAAAGTCTATGGAGGTATACATACCCTACCCCCCTCTGGATTTGAAGTTGTGACCTCTTAGGAGGAAACACATGTTCTTAACCATTAGGACCAACAAGAATATATATTAGAATTTTTTCTAATGAGACTAATAGAACTAGTAATAATACTTATTATAAGTTCTTATTAAAAAAAGAAAAAAATGTCAATATCTAACCAAAAATCAAGAAAGAATTCTAGGCTTATGTAAAAGAGAACCTAAAACATTTTGGTATAACATCATCCCTAGATTACTTAAAGAATAATGTAATATCAACATAAATGATTGGAAATCTTAGCTTAACAAGATTCATGTTTCCCCTAAAGTCTTTGAAGACATCTAGACTACTCATCTATACATCAAGGTTTTCTAAGTTGATGACATAAAGTTTGGCATTAAGGAATCTCATAAATGGTCAAGATAAATATATTGAAGGATATCAATATGAAAGATTAAACTTGGGAGTATAATCCTTGTGCATCATATCAAATGCCTTTTCAATAATTTCTTAAGCAAGGCTTCCCTTAAAAATGGCCTGAAAGTTTAATTGTTTCTATTTTCAAATATTGAAACTAAAATGACCTAATTGATGATCAAACTATTATTATTAACCCCTTTTTAGTAAATCTATTAGGTTTGACTCTTGAAAGAACAACTAGTCAATGGATCGAGGACAATAACAAATAAAGAAAAGATTGGCTCCAAGAATTAACATGTTACAATTGATCACCTTGTCACACTTAGAGTTATTGTTGAGGAGTTGAGAGGAAAAAGAGAAGTAAGTTGTTTTGTTGATTTTAAAAAATTCTTCAACATTATGCTTAGAGCAAAGCTATGGAAAATCTAGAAGAAATGGGTATCCCTCCTTATCTCCATAGTGTTGTGATTAAGATCTATGAAATGTAGATGAAAGCTAACAACCAATGTTCAATGCACATTAATTGTAATATTGGTGTTAAGCAAGGGTGCCCCTCTCTCCCATCCTTTTTGGCATCTATATCAATAAAATTGATAAATTTTTAAAAGAAGAGGGGTGCATTAGTATTAACATGGTCAAACTCTTCTCTTATACTTATGGGATATGGTTCTTATTACAAAAGGTATTGGTAATATTCACAAGCGACTCAAATTTCTCCAACAATTATGCAAAAAAATATGAATTTACCATTAATATTGATAAAACCAAGATTATAATAACTAAAACAAAACAAAAAAAGAAATTGTCCTCGAATTTTGTATGGTGATAACATACTTGAAGATATGTAATATTACAAATATTTAGGTATTGATTTCAATTTCCAGTTAAATTAGCATCGTTGTATTAAAAAGAGAATCATTGGTAGTTGGAAATGTAAAAATGTGGAGCTTTGGGATTGAGATAAGACAAACATTTTCAACACTTTATTTATCCGAGTTATTCTATATGGATGTGAAGTTTAGGTATGCAACATCTCTCATGAGACTTGGAATAAAATTGAGCAAATCCAACATTGTTTTATAATTGTTAATTTGAAAACAAATGCAACTCTTCTTACCCCATTCTCTTATTAAAGTAGGATGTACTTTAGTGGAGTATAAATCCATGGCCAGATGTTATTACTTTTAGTATGAGTGCTAACCACTATTGGCTCAAAAGAGGGTTGTCTAGAGATTTTGAGGCTTTGAGTAACTAATGGAACATTACATAAGACAATGAAAGTAATAATATCACTAATTAGATCCAGGGAAAATTTTAGGGTCTAAATTTCGCCCATGGGCTAATTTTCCATGCTTTTTCCAAAAAAAAGATTCACTATTTTTCATTTTTTTAAATATGATTTGCCCGAATAAAATTATTTCAGCTTAAAAATCGCCAAAATTTTATAGAGACTATATAAAATCCTCATAATTTTGAATGCTTTTTCAAAAATATCGCCAAACATTTTACAAATTGAATATTATGGACCAATAATATTCCCCAAAGTTTCTACATTTTAAGATAAATTTACATCCTTAAAATGATCCCTAATTAGATATTGCATCCCTATTAAGTTTAAATATAAGACCTAGAATGCTAATGAAATCATTAATAAGAGGAAGTTGAAATATTACAAAGATTTTATCAATCCTAATTTGAATATTCAAAACTCTTTTTTCAACATTACAAGCTTAAAAAAAAAATAAAAAAATCTGTCATTTAGGTTTTTGCAGCTAATGAAGTTATCCATAATGTTTTGGAGTGAGACAACATAAAATTTTGAAGTTTTCGATGTTTCAGGTAATTCCATCACCCATCATCATGGGAACATAGAGAGCATGAATGATGGGTAATGGAATCACCTGAAACAATGACAACATATTTTTTTTTATGGAGTATTAAGAATTATGGACAAAATGAATATTGTTAAGATTAGGACCAATGCTTATGATCTCGATAGTGAAGTTGGTCATTAGAATAACCCAAAACACCTTTGGATGAGTGAATAATTTGTAAAATTTATGATATAAAGAAAGTTAAGGATGAATGTTAGAGTCCCACCCTAAATCCCCTAGTTAGGAGAATAGGTTTTTAGTTAATTTATTGGGGCCATTTCTATTAAATAAGGTCCACAAGGTAGTAGAGAGTGAAATTAATAAATGTAATTGGCCTCATTAAAGAAGGTCCACTAGTTAGTGGTTGAGGCCTCATTCATGGAAGTCCACTAGGTGGTTAGGGTTTGGTCAGTTAGACAATATATATATAGTAGTATAAGTTATGTAATGCATCACTAAGTGAATATTAATGTATTCGGAGCTCTACTCAGTTGGAAGTTTCCCCCTCAAAGAGGCAAGTGAACATTTCTCTCAATTTTGAATATCAATAAAGGTTTGCTTATTGTTGTTAGTTCCAATTTTTTGTTTGTTTGTTTATTTTCCTTTTGTAGTTATATTTTTGCTTATCTTTCTCTCAATATTTTTTTTTAGCTATCAAGAATCACCACAAGTGGTATCAGAGCACTTTCATGTGCCAACATGTTCTCAAATTTGAAATTTGTTTTGTAAGGCTAGAGACTTGTTCCAACATCTTTAGATAACACAAATACTAATCATTCAATGGGAAAAATTGTGGTTGGGGAATAATATACAAACAAATACAAGTGTCATCACTTGATTGGAAACCCTTGTAACCTTCGTCAATATTCCTTCAAGTAGCACCACATCAGACAACGCTTGTAAAGGAATTTGTCTTCCATGTACCCTTGAGTATATTTGAAGCCTTTTAGGCGCACCAAAGACCAACATTACATAATCATGTTGGCCATCTTATTGCTGCATCACTCGTGGGGATCACTTTCACATACAAGGGAATCAAGTAGTATGGCTAAGGTAAGATCTATCCTCCTTAGTTAATGTCATGAAAGATTTAGTGGAGTACTATTATTGGAAACCCTCGAGTATATTAGAGAGCTATAGGAATTATCACTCCTTTGTCCTAAAGACCATGTGAACCCTAGCTTCTATAGCACATGCCATAAAATTCCTTTATAATTTGCAATACCAAGAATTTGGGAATTCCATTAGTGCAATAATAATTAGACAAGAGAAATACTCCCATTGGATTTATATTAAAAAAAAGGTCGAGGCCCGCCAATACTATTATGATAGACATAGCTCAAACGAGTACTTGTATTTTGTTGATCATTGTGGTGTAGCTCTCTAGTAACGTTTTTTTTGGACCTACCAGTACAGTTGCTTGTGACATATGTCCACAGATTCCTCTCATGACACTTGTTATGTTGGGCTAGTTCTTGGATAGCCTCTTCAATGGACCCCATGGTCCCATGAGACCCACCCACAACATGTAATTCATGGATGAAGTAAAACAACTGGTTCTACTAAGTCAACGCTATCACACAATCAATCAACAAATTGAAGGCCATCATCTCTTGCCTCAATGTAAAATTGTCCTTTGTTTTGATAAACTTGAGAAGCTAGAGGGTAAGCATGATGAGGATGGAAATTTATCAAGCGAAAGATCTCATCAGAGTAAGCACATTGATGAGGAAGAAGGTTACAATAATGAAAAATAATTTTCTAAACGTTTCCATAATATGATGCCTCACTTCCCTAAATTTGATTTGAATAAGTTTGGCGGGTCAGATTTGATAAGTTGACATGGGATGAAATGGAAGAATGCCAACTCAAGGGTTTGTAATACAACTCTAATGAAAAATATTCTTTAGGGAATAATGTTGGGTAGGTGTTATATTCTTTTCATGTGTGTGTGGGGGGGGTGTTTCAGATTTGACGATTGCGTCTGACGATCAGTAAAGAGGGTTTTCATGTATTTGCATGACACTTCTAGTTATGGATTGTGCTACCAAGGGAGACCATGATTGGACAAAGTGTTGGACATACATGGGTTTGTTGATGTAGACTCAGATAGAGATCTAGATCACAAAAGATATACAAGTGGGTATGTGTTTAACCTATTTGGAGGAGCAATCAATTGGATGAGCAAAAGATAGGTTGTAGTGGCACTCTCAATTACAGAAGCTGAATACATGAAAACCACTCATGCATGTGAAAGGAAGAAAAATGTTTACAAATTTTGTGTTCAGGTATTGGGTTGGTACAACAAGCAATAAGGTTAGATTGCGATAGTCAGAGTGCAATATTCCTAGAAAATAACCCAACTTATCATTCAAAGAAAAATCATATTGATGTTCAGTATCACTTTGTGAGAGTCATGGTTGAATACAAAAGGTGTTGTTGGAGAAGGTTGACACTTTGAAGAATGTTGCAGATTCATTGACAAAGTCTGTGACCATTGAGAAGTTCTCCTGGTGTAGAGAAACAATGGGCATTGCTCCCCTGTATTGTTGACTATGTAATTCCGTGACCCTATATATGCAAAGGAAATAACAAGTGGGATAATGATGGCTAGGTGTTATATTCTTTGCATGTGTGTGGGGGGTGTGTGTCAGATTTGACGACTGTGTCTGATGATCCAATCACCTGTCTCTCTTTGTGGGCATGTGCATCAGTTGCTTTCCTAGGGAGGTCCCAGGGGGGGTGGGGTAGGATTTCCCCCTCCTAGTTACATGGAGCATTTGAAAAAAAAATTGGGAAGTTTTTTTGATTTTAGTGTTTTTTCTATTTTTAGTGGTTTTCTAAATTAATCCCAGATTAAGGTATTAGGGTTTTGATAGTTGCATAATACCTAAAATATTGTGTATATATTGTATTGTGAATGGTGAAATTAATACAATGAAGAGTTGAGAGGTGTGGCACCAAGTAAGGCTGGTTTTCTCTCGGTTAAGGGTTTCTAGCATAAATATCTATGTACTATATGTATGAGCCATTGCTTACTTTATTTTTTTCTTAAGAATATATATGAATTGATTTACTTCACATGTTTACAACTTACATATAAATGTAAGGAAAATAAATTAATTATGGCAGTCTTTGAGGACATTTTGGATGACGAATATAACAAAGGGAATCAAGAGGATGTCACCCCCCACCCACTGAGGAAGTTCCCCTTCCTCACCAATCGAGTGAAGAACCCCAAATCCCTCTTCATGACTTAATTGGTATTTCCTCTCTTTAGATGTTAAAGTTGGTAAGCTATATCAAACATCAAATGGTCATTGCCTTAATTGATAGTGGCAACACCCATAATTTAATTCATCGCTTAATTTAAGAAGGAACACATTGTTACGATGTTGTTAACAACTTGTTGATTGTGATTCCCAATGGGGAATCTATGAAATGTGGCAGCCGATGTGAAAATGAATAAATGTGGTGGCCTCATTAAAGAAGGCCCACTAGTTAGTGGTTGATGCCTTCAAATCCCTTGCATTAAAGACAACATTTTTCTCTTCCAAAAGTTTCTTTCCTTTAATATTCACCCTAGACATTTGAAGTCTCTAGTTGTTCTATTTGTTGGTATAAAGAATTAGAGACATCTTCAAAAGTAGGCAAATCTCACTACATGGTTCCATTTTCCAATGGTTTGTTACCTCCAAAATGAACCATCGTCCAATTAGGGAATTTCATTGAATCATCAACAACTTCTATATCATTAACAATGTTAATTTGATCTTCAACATTTCCCTTGAATGATACTTATTTATCATCACTTCTTGACGTTTCCCTCTTCGAGCGAATAGGGATTGCATGTTCAATACCTTTTTTAGATTTATTGAGGTCATCACCACCACCATCTTCTCCACATGTCTTGCTTAGTTTTTTTCTACTACCACCTCTAGTTGAAGCATTGATCCTATTCTTGGATGAATTGGAAGATTCTTAGTAAAACTAATAACTACCCCTCTCGTTGGAGAACTGTCTCTCAATTTACCCCTTTGCACACCACCAAGGTGATGCTTAGTAATATCCTTATATGTTTCATTATCGAGAATGATTTTCATCCATTTCTCCTTTGATTGGGTATGCACATTTGAACTTACCAAGGTTTGAGTATCTTCATGAGGATCTAGGAAACTTAGTTTACTAGTGGGGCCAGGGTTAGGTGTAAATGTTTTTTCAACATACTCATTTTCAATACTAACATCTTCATTGTCTCCCACTCCCTCCTTAGGTAACTCAAATTATGGGAAAATACTATTGTAACCAATAGAAATCATCAGGCCTTGAATACCTTCTCTAAATCATACCTCGTGATAACTTTTGCTTCCTTTAGGTTGAACAAATCTAATCCTCAAGCCATCTTAGATAAGTGACATACACCTTTAACAATTGATCCCACAACTTTAAAGGACATACAGAGGAGTTTCTTTATTTCTTATTATGGAGGAAATCGTACGAATTTGAATATTTCCTACAGAGTCCTATCATGAAAAAATGGTCAAACAAAAACTTTTGAAGATTGTAGAGTTTCCCCTCAAGTTCGTACATCCTAATATATGTGTATTGTTTTTTGTATAAACACTCACCCTTTCCTACAAAGAAATCCCTAGCTTCCTTTATCAAACAATCAGGTTCACTACCTATCATGGTTTTTCTAAACCTTCCTGCAAAAGCATCTCAAACTTTGAAAAAATGAAATGGGGCCTTGTGCCTCCAAATAACCAATTACTATTCGTATTGAGTCTACCTTTGATATTATATTGCCTTGGGGTATTAAAGTTTCAAGGGAATGATAGAAAACTAAATTGAAAACCAAGTATGGTGATAAATAAAATCTCTTGGTTCTCTTGAATCCAGACAATTGGTGAAAAAATTGGTGCGATATTTCATTTGAGATGATCTAACCCTAATCATTTTTTTTTTAATACATAGTATAGCAAATGATGTAAACAACATACCTTTGCACTTGCACTCTTTCCCAACCAATTAAGTTAAAATCCATCCCATTTCCTTGTATGGGTTTTCCATCTCAACAATATCAATCTAATATACCCTTTTTAGTTTAGGTTGAGAACATCACTTTTTGATTACCCTAAAACCACTTTCATTCGCTTGTAGAAAGGAATAAACTTCTAACATCCTAAAAACCTTCATGGGTTCTAGTAGCCGCAACATCCTTCTGAACATAAATAATGATCTGAAGGAGATACACTACTTTCCTTTCTTGTACAACCTATTCAAACTTGCCTATGGAGAAGATGTCATGGTCCCATGGAATTTATCATCCCTTCCATACACGTTGCACTCATTAATAGATAATGAGACAAAGCCTTGTTTGGTACCAAAGTGATGCAATTACACAAACTCGACAAGTTCATGATTTATTTAAATTAGCAACAACAGGTTAGCATAATTGATCCATTCCTGAAGGCGTTTCAACTTTGGGGACAATCCATTAAGAGAAAAAAATAATTCAAAAATGAACTCTTATCGAGAATAAAACCCATAGAAAGAGGTTCCTATATTTCCCCGTACAACTCTGCCCATAAAAAAAATGCCATCATTTTGCAAGGTTGCTTTCATCCTACAACTGTTATCACTGGCATCTTTGATCATCTGGATATTTTGTAATAACTGTGAGAGAGAAATAATGAATATTAAGGGAAAAACAAACAGGATGCCATCTAGTTCGGAAGGTAAAGGGGTATTTCGGGAGTTGAACTAGGGACCTCTTGCACCCTATGCGAGAATCATACCACTAAACCAGACGCTGTGACAGATCGTAGGTGAATCCTGAAATTTTCAGGAATTCTCAAAGGACCTCAATCGAGAACCAAAACTTGAGTCTGACACCTTAGATCACTTGGCCATCCTGACCTAGAAGAAGCTGAGATATTTCTCATCAATATAACACCGAACAAAAACATAAAAAAGAACATGTCAACCTATGCTCTCAATTGAGGGCCAAAACTTAAATCTGGCACCTTAGACCACTCAACTATGTGTTGAGAGTGGGATTTGAACTCATGCCCTTTCGGAACAGAACCTTAATCTGGTGCCTTAGACTAACTTGAACATATAAACTATTGGTTGAACATTTTTGTGGAGTGTAATCCATTGTTTTCAGATAGTTATAATGCTCACATTCGTTGGATTCACCTTATGCATTTTTCCCTGTTTCACCTTGGTGGTTGACATCGTGCCCAAGTAACTGGTCTTCCTTAGGAATGAATTTTCTAGTAGGAACTCCCTTGAAGATCCATCGTACCATTCTCTATCATACTTACCACTGTTCATCACTTAAAACCCCCATTTCCTCGTCTCTTGGGATTTTAGGGTGTATTGACCCAACAAGGGGTTGTGACTCATTCTATGTGAAGAAGGGGTTGAAGGCCTAGAAAGATTGTTGTTGGGTAAAATATAAAATCCTATATATAAAAATTCCAGATGCTTTTCCCATGGATCCCCCAAGAAAGCAATGAAACACTTATCTATATTAAGAAGCCCACAAGAATAAATGATAGAATACTTAGAATGTTAGTTGGAGGATATGAGGTCTTATCACGAGCTATCCTATCAAGATCATGGGTATCTAGTGGTATGCCATTACCATCATATGGCCACAAAGCTAGGGTAGTTGCTCTCAGTTTCACAACTGAGAGAAAGGGGGTTTCATCGCAAGAAATCATTCTCATTTCTGCAAGGTATTTGTGAGTGAAACTGTCATTTATCTGGACACCATGCCAGGACAATGGCCTTCAACTTATCCTTAAAACATGAAAGAAACAAAGAATGGAAAAACGATGGGCTTGGAAAAATTGCATTGCAAATGAAGGCACCACACACCCTCTACAAAGGCACCCATGAATGAGACACTACAACCCCTTGTATATCATGAACCCCATGCCCATTGAGTATTGATCCTTAACCACTTCATCCACTTTACATAGCTTAGAAAGGGATCACTTGGAAAACACTCCTTGACCTAGGGAAAACATACCCAATAGGACACCTCGTCAACCCTCCCATATCCTAGCTTGGCAAGTCGCATAATGTCTTTGAGCACTTACTTGTTTGACCGGGTAATATTTGATGCACATGCTTAGGTGGCTCATGTATTGATTTTATTTACTCATCATGATATTTTGACTTGATATCCTTGGAGGGCGTGCTTATTTGTCTTTGCAGGACCTATTTGGTTGAAAGTTTTGGAGGAACAAACTTAGCTTGGGCTTCCATGGGGCTTGAATCCCACAGGTTGGATACCAAGGGCCCACATTCCAGACGAGAGAGACATACCTTTGAAGGCCTAGAATATGACTTGAGAGACATGACCTAACCCTCACATTCCAAACATTTTTTCTAAGAGAGGAAAAACGTCATCTTTTGGAGGCTTTATGTCATGCTTGAGGGAATTGAGGTGGTGATGGATACACATGGCACATTTTGAAGGAAGAAACCCTTGGATCATGAGATAGAAGGTTGTATTGGAGACAAATGACCTTTGGAGGCCGAACCCTATCATCTCCAACTCAACGTTTGGCCTAAAAGTGTCAAAACGTCCCTCCCAAAGGGGTGACATCACTCTTAGGGTTTTCCCTCTCCTTGAACTCAATTTGTTTGCTTCTCAATGATAATGTTCATTGTAGTATTATTTATCTTCTCTTCAAGGTACAACCTCTTCCTTCTAAAACTTTCTCCTTGAGGACCAATCCTCTCTCTTTTGAGTCCAATCCAATTTCAATCAAATCACCATCTCTTAGAACCAATCCAATTCCCATCTTCTTTCATCAATATATACTTTCCTTCTTTGAGCACTGACCTTCCAAGGACCAATGGATTAGATGCAATGATTCACCTTCCTCCATTCTTGGTTAGAACTCATAACCATGTAACCAACTCTTTAAATTCCCACATTTGATCTTTCAACTTCTTCCACAAGTGCCACAATCTGTGTTTTCAGGCATATGCTTCTCTACATCAACAATTCCGTCTACATAATGACTTTCATTATACGCTTCTAATTTTGCACCTCTTCATGCATGCTCTCTTCACTTACAAATATTTGTGCAACTCCAATCAAGAAATCTTCAACATGATTTTGCATCAATAAGGAATTGGTTAGATTGAACTAGAAATCAATAATAGTATGACCTTTAATGTTCTTGATTTCATTTGTGATTATTGTTTCAAAACTCCATTTATTTTCTTTACTAAATTTCAAAATTGACTTTGAGCTTCATATTATAGGTTGAAAATTAGTAGACTCTATAGTATCAAGGTTTTAATCAAGTGAAATACCCTTAGTGACCATCAATTCTTGACTAAGTCATAAAAACACTTTGTTTTGGTCTTTTGTTTCCCTTTTTCCTTTTGTTCTTATTAGTCCCTGCCGTAGGCATAGAGGGACTATAGTGATCGATAAATCGTTGACCTCGTATTATCTTGTGCATTTACCATAAGTTTTTCCATATTATCTATTGTTGGAACTAGGGAAGTGAAAACATTTATTTTTTTATAATAGAAAGTACCATGTTTGTCAAGATCTGATTGGACAATGGATTGGAGGTCTTATTGTCGGATTCGCTATTCCCAATGTTATGTATGTTTCCATATCCAAAGTATTTGGTCGTATATGGTCTTTTTGAATCATATATTTCCTTATGCATTGGTCGAAGGTGGATTAATGCTAGCATTAGTTCGAATGTTTCCTTTAGCATTTTCTGCTAGCGAGAATACATTCTCTAGAATATTACTATGTGTGATTTTTTTTCTTTATTATTGCGTGCTTCGAGAGAACAGGGTTGCAACGCTACATTTTTTCTTAAATGTTTGCACATGGCTATGCCCTTCGATGGTCCTGACAGTCTTTAGTGTTTACCTAATAGGTATGGCAGTCTTAAATATTTATTGTACAGATGCGTTGCAATACAGATTCATTTCCATTTTTTGGATGGTCAACATCGCTACTTCAATGGTCTATGCTTGTTCACTTCTTCGTTCCATGGTTCTTGTTCTTGTTTGATTCAACTTTGCAAAGTTGAGGTCCTATAGTTGTAGTTGGACCTCTTCATGGTTGTTCACTGGTTTTTTGTTCTTCAACTTTGCAAGTTGTTGGACCTATTGTTATGGTTTCCATTTTTCTTGGGGTTGAGCTCTTGTCATCCCTCGTTGACAGGTAAGTTTCCCTGTTGTTGCTATTTTTCAATGGTGGGAGTCCCTGCCTCCAAATTCTATTGCAGACCATCTTTGTCTGTGCTCTTAATTTCTATTCTTGGAAACCATGCATCTTCATATGCCGACTATCGCGTCCATAGCTATTTTGAAAATTGAAATGCAGAGGGGTTTACGATCCGCCAAGGTGTAGATGCAGGGAATGATTTTATTCTGTGGGTCGGAAAACTACATCCACCTGTTGTTTTTCTGTTGAGTAAATTCATGGTGTTATTTATTTGTGTTGTTTCTTTTGTTTGGTTCACTTTCCAGTGTGGGTTTGTTTTCTTGTCATATACTATGGGGAATAGGGGGGATTGAAGTTGAGAAGAAGAAAGTTGAAAGATACATACGGGGATTGGTACCCAGTTCCATGCTTGTAGTTTTCCTCTTATGCTTTCCTTTTTTTTTTGCTACTTTTTTTTTTTTCCCCTTTTCTCCGTTTTCATGCAAACTGAAAGTATCTAACAAACAACTTCAAAATCATAGTTCAAAAGATGAAATAAGTAATAGATGATGAGTCGTATGAAATATATACACAGTCCATTGTACATGACAACATTGATGTGGTTTTCATAGAAATGGCCTTTTTATGTTGGATACATTCTCGTATACTGTAGGGGATTTCCTTTTTGATACATTTCAAGTTCTACTGCATTTCTGGTATTCATCGACCGAGTTTCACAATGGATTGCTAGATTATTTCTTGGGCTATTTAAAAAATGGCGATGCTAAGGCATTGGATTCCTATGAATACGAACTGGAATCTAATTTTCTTTGGCAATTGCATGTAATACATGATGTTACTATGTATTTTTCAAAGATGCGGTTGTCTGCATCTCCAATTCTACCTACACATGAGAGGGGGCTTTGGGGAGACACATTTTGTATACGGTGGTTGTCTAACTAGCTCAATATTTCAGTTGTAATATGGTCATTGACAAGAAAAACAAGATATATACTATTCAACAAAACTGCATCTGACAATCCATATTGCATCTTGTTCCATGATGCCAATGCTGTCAGTGGTCACTATGAACCACTATTGTACATAAAAATGTCCATATGCAATGTTGAAGGACCTCATATTTACTTGTCCCTCATTTTCAAAGACCTTGAATCGCAGTGGAAACAAATTATGCATCACACAGATTGCCATGGTTTACAACTCGCAACAAATGTTGTGTCTAGTTGTGGATATAGTCTGTTCAATGCAATTTGTTGTTTGGTAGCAGTGTAGTTCGATGTGCAGTCACTACAACTTTTAGGTTCTTGCATCAACAACTTTGGCCATATCTCCTAGAAAATATGCTGGAAGTTGGAAGTTGGCAGGAATACCTTTTAAACATGGCGCTTCCATATGAAAAAGGGAATGTGGAGGGTTGCAGATTCTGTTTGCAATGGCGATCTATGATATTCAGAGTGAATATCTAGGTCTGGTCAGCCTTTCCAGATGGCATTGTCCATTCCTGGTCTACTGATTCAAATTACGATCGAACAATTGACATCCTCTCATTGAAAATAGATACAACACATATCCATTATGAACCTTTGCTTGGACATATCGATGGTTCAGGGTTGAATTTCCATGCCACCCAAACCACATCGAATTTGCATATGTGTGGCATGATTTTTAGTCAGAATGAAAATCCTCCTAGTTGCGATATGGCCATACATGGATTGAACAAAAAAACCATGCGTGAAATTCATCACAGTTGTGATGAGGCCATACAGGGCTTAAAAAAAAGAGTAAAGTTATCACAACTTGAAAAAAGTTATGCATCAAATTTGTCCTAGTTGTGATGAGGCCATACAGGACTTAAAAACAAAATGTGGACTAGGTTATCAGAACCTGAGTTAGAGTGAAATCCATCCTAGTTTCAATCAACTCATCATGCCCTTGGGAAAGAAACGTAGAGTAAGTTACCACAACTTGAAAAAGGTCACATGCGAGAGAAAAAATACATTGCTATGGTTCATTTTAGAGAGAAACTCACATATCACAATCTAAAGAAATTTGTTCGTGCATAACAGAACATAAACAAGTACAGTCGCATATCCCAGAATGGTCATGCAACTGTGACATTTCATGGGATAGAAGCAATGCCATGCACTACTACCAATGAAAACCAGAAAATAGTTTCTACCCATACTTCCCTGCGAAAGAAAAATGCAAGACAAACCTACATGAAAAAATTAAAGACACTCCTTCCATTGCATGTGCAATTTGTGAACAATCGATTTTCTAAAAAAAAAGTAAGTCTTTCACGCCTGATTTGCAAGAAGGATACCTCCACTTGACAATGCACAATAAACCATTTTCCAGTGGAAAAATTTGTCTTCCATGCAAATGGTCGCTTGAAAATGGAAAAATGGCACAGTTTGCAACCCCTGACCAAATAAGATGTAATACAACACTACCAGATGTAAGTGCACTTACAGAACTTGAGGAGAGAATTGTGTCTCTGCGGATTGGATTTGCTCAAATAAGGCCTTGGGGCTATAAACGACCCCAAATGGGATTAACAAGATCAATTATTAATGTTCCTGTTCAATTGGATGTTGTGCAAATATCCTTGCCACAATTCATTAGCAATACGATGACAATTGATGTGGCACTGAAAAGATGCTTGCGATACAAAAATTCCTATCAGACAGGAAAAGTGTGTGTGCATGCTGTTATGAAAGCATTAAAGGAATTATGTTCCAGGGCCCTGTACAAAGCACAAAACATTTGTATAAATGACAAATGGAATAATGTTCTTGCAGAAGAGGATGGAAACTCTGCAGACACTCTCAAAAATCCTAGTGAATTTGATACAAGTGATGAATTGGAGAATGAAACACCTACTGATACATTGGTGCATGGATTCACTGATTCAACATTCATGACTTGCAAGACAAGATTGTTGAAATTTCACCTGCTGAGGGGAAGCATCCACTTGGAATATTCAAGGAAAAATTCGCTGAGGAAATGAACTCTCCAACACGTGCCAATGATATTACATAATGATTCAGTTATCATAAAATAGTCTGATGGGAGCTGCTACATTCAAGCAATTACTTCTCCTGTCACATAAAAAATTTGTTTTTTAAAACAATGCGCATAATAATAGAGCAAGTTCTCTCCTGCATGTGGGTCCGAATAAGAAAAGTCCAGTTACAAGGAAGAAAATTGTTGGCCAAGGATGTGAAGTACAAATTAAACCTAGAAAAAATTCTAAAATCTAATACTGGATACATAGATTTCAAAAACATTCGCACCTCTCCTGACTATTTGCAACAAAACAATTTTTTTTTTTTTGCAATGATCCGACAATTGGGCCCGCCAACATTTTTCATCACATTTACAAGTGTAGAGCATTGCTGTGATCCATTGGTAGCTGCCGTATCTGAACTTCATAGGAACAAGAAACATAAAAAAGAAACCAATACACTAGAAAATAATGACATTGACTACCTCATAAGAAAAGACCCAGTGACATGTACTCGCTACTATAGACATAGAATAAATGCTTTGAGACAATTGATATGCCATAATGAAATGTTTTTCGGAAGAATATCGGACTACGTTTTTGTGACTGAATTCCAGAATAGGGGAAATGAACATGATCACACATTGTTGTGGATAGAGGGTGCACCAGTCTATGGAGCTAATAACAATTCAGAGATCGAACAATTTGTGGATAAATACATAACATGCAACACATATCATTTTGTTGGAGTTACTTCACACACACCTAGGATTGATTTTTCCTAAGGTTTTTATTTGTTCATTAGTCATAATTAGTCATTATCCAGTCTCCTATATTTTAGGAGAGAATATTCCACCTGGAGAATATTCTCTTTCAGTTCACACTTCAATTTGACTAGTTGA
>JZKD02S1604990.1:420377-433781 GCA_000966675.3 Picea glauca | reverse complement strand
GTGGTGCATTAGCCTTGATTCCTTGAGTTAACTCCTCACTACTTTCTGTTCATTCAGTTAATTGAAGACTAGTTGACTAGTTAACTCAACTAGGTGGCAGTTCACTCCCGTAACTACTTGAGATACTAGAATAGGTGGAAGTTCACTCCCGTAACTGCTGGTGTGTGTCCAGATCACTCTAGACCACCACTATGGTGACTTGGTTCACCTCAAGTCGAACTCAGTGAGTTATACATAGTATATCATGTGTAAATTATTCATTATTCATAATGGTTAATGCGAATTCTTTCCATCCTTTCTCTCCTTCTTCTTGTTTTTCCAATTCTCTCTGAAAATGTGTGTATCATTTTTTATATAGATCTATTCTATGTAGGTCAACACATTTACATGGTATTAGAGCCAACAGAATGCTAATAAAAAGCTACACCAATTTTTTTTGTAGGTACAAGAGATTGAAGACAACGGAAAGATGGAATTCCAAAAATAATTCATTCTTACACCTCACAACTATTTTGCATGGAAGGAGAAAATAGCCATACATATCTGATCTAGAGGGTTGTATAGTTTAACCATGAATAAATATACAGAGCCAACATCAGCCATAGAAAAATCCAAGTACTTAAATCGCATGGATGAGGCACTCAGAACAATTTGCAGTCTTATTTCTCCCGATCTCCTTTTTCATATATCTTCCTGTAAGACTCCCAATAAAGCTTGGAACATATTGGAAGGGCTCTTTGGAAAACAAGATGAGATGAGGGGACACATGCTGGAGGTGGATCTTCTGACATTGGATCCAAAAAGCTTCGAGAATATCCAAGATTTCTTTACAAAATTCAAGGATTTACTATCACAACTCAAAGCTTGCAGGGTTGATAAATCGGAGGAGGAGAAACAAATGGTTCTCACCATTCTCTCCAAGATTGGTCCTGAATTCTATGTATTCGTATCCACATTCCACACTATCAGATTCACCTCTGGAGCCACCTAGAAGATGCCTTCTCTTGAGGACTTTATCTAATCCCTGACACAAGAGAAAACCAAGCTCATCAACATGGGCGCAATCAAAGGCCCAAGGGTGCATGCACTCACTATGCATGATGGAAGCCACAAATACAAGAAATCTAAAGATAAATATAAGTGTAAATATCATGCACATATGAAGAAGGAAGGGTACACAAAACCCTTCACTGATGCCTCCAGATCCAAAGGAGAAAAGGGAAGAAAAGGAGAGAAATGCACATACTGTCACAAAGGATTTCATTCAGAATCTTCATGCATGCAAAAAAAAATAGATCTGATGTCTCAGATACTTCAACAAAACAACCTTGGAGATCGTATCCCCGAGGGTGCAAAGAAGAAGAAGAAGCCAGAAGATCCAAATTCCAAGAAAGGCAATTCTAGCCATGCCTTGATTGCAATCAACTTGTCTCCCGATTCTTGGATCGTAGATTTAGGAGAATCACATCACATGGCTTCCTTAGAAGAATCCTATTCTTCTTTGGATGCATACAAAGGGCATCCTATTCTGATGGGGGAAAACTCTTCTATCGAAGTCACTGGCAAAGGAAGGATTGAACTCACCAATGAAAGCTTCAAGAACGTGCTGCATGTTCCCAAACTTTATGTCAACCTTCTCTCCATGTATCAGATGATGAATTCCGGCACCGGAAAGAAAGTTGTATTCACACCAAATTCTGTGGACATATACAACATGCAAACCAACTCCAGGGTTGCTACCTGTGAGGTAAATCATCAGTCTAGATTGTATACATTTTCTAAATTGATTGAACTTGATTCTACTTTACTGCTTACTCATGCTGATGCAAGTAGTAGGATATGGCATGAAAGATTTGGACATTTGAATTTCAGATACATGCAACAAATTAGCAAGAACATATTAGTTGATGGTCTACTAGACATCCATTTCTCCAAGGGAGTATGTGAGGGATGTGTTCTTGGAAAACACCCTCAAGAGAAATTCGTCAAAGGAAAGTCTCAGCGAGATTCCGCACCTTTAGATCTGATCCATAGTGACCTCATGGGTCCTTTTCTGCATCCATCGATCAGAAAAGTGAGGTTTTTTCTCATTTTTGTTGATGATTTATAACGTTTTACTTGAATCTACTTTCTCAGGCAAAAATATGAGGTCTTTCAACACCTCAAAGATTTCAAAGCTTTGGTTGAGACACAGTTCGGAAATAAGATCAAAGTCCTATGAACTAATAATGGGGGAGAGTATGTGAATCATGAGATCCACAATATTTTCCATGAGGAAGGGATTCAGTTGTACCATACAGTTCCCTACACTCCGTAGAAAAATGAAGTTTCTGAGCGGAAAAACAGATCTCTAAAGGAGATGGCATCTTGCATGTTGCATGCAAAGTCACTACCACAGAGACTATAGGCTGAAGCACTTAATTGTGAAACATACTTCCAAAACAAATCTCCCCATAGATCTGTCAAGGATAAGACACCCTACGAGGCTTGGAGCGGCCTCAAATCGGAAGTGACCCACTTTCACATTTTTGGTTCTCATGCATGGGCCCGCATTCCCTCTGAAAAGAGGAAGGCACTTGATCCACAAAGCATTGAGTGAATTTTTGTTGGATACCCTGACAATGTGAAGGGATATCAACTTATTGATCTTTCCTTAGACCGACTCATCATTGAGCATAGTGTCCAATTCGAGGAAAGTGTCTCACATGTACCTTAGCATCCGCATGCAGACACCTTTCATCTTACACTTGTCCGAGATGATGAGCATGCACATGCCGACTCTTATTCATATGAGAGTTTTGATTCAAAGGACTCAAAGGATTCATATTAAGATTCAGAGTCAGTACAGTCAGATGCAGAGTCAGAGCATCCAGATGCAGTTGCAGAGCCAGAGCAGAGGCCCAAGTGGGCATAGACTACTCTTCAGGATGCAAGAAATCTTGTTGGTGATCCAGTCGATACTAGGAGGACTCGATCTAATTTCGAGGAGCCTCCTATTGCACTCACTACCACTAAACCATTTCCTTCCAGGAATGTTTTCTTAGTTTAGTCTTCAGAGCCACAGTCTTATGGCGAGGCTGCTGGAAATCCCTTTTGGGAATCTTCCATGCAGGAGAAGTACAACTCCCTCCTCGAGAACCTGACTTGGGATCTAGTTCCCCTTCCTTCTGGGAGAAAACTTGTGAGATGCAGATGGGTCTACAGGACCAAGAGCGCAGCGGATGGACAGATCAACAGATACAAAGCCAGTCTTGTCGCCAAAGGCTTTCAGTAGGTTCATGGTATTGACTATGATGAGACCTTCGTTCCAGTAGTGAAGATGGATTCCATACGATTGGAACTTTCCATTACGAAAGACAAGGGATGGGAATTCCACCAGATGGACATGAAGAATGCATTTCTTCACGGTGATCTCTCTGAGGAGATATATATGGAGCAACCCCAAGGATTTATGCAGGAATCATATTTGATCTATTGACTGAAGAAGTCACTTTATGGCGTCAAGCAGGCTCCGAGGGCATGGTATGCCAAGATGGACTCCTACCTATTGTCACAAGAATTTGTACGTTATAAATCAGACCCGAATGTATACATGCTCAGGACGGCTGATTCACTTCTACTTTTAGTTCTGTATGTCGATGATTTGCTAATCATCGGTTGATCGACTTCAGTGATTGCTGCATTCAAGAGGATTCTTCATGATAGGTTTTTGATGATGGACATGGGTCCACTACACTTCTTCCTTGGACTTGAGATCAGTCAGGATGCATTAGGCATCAAACTGTCTCAAGCCAAGTATGCACACGATATCCTTGAGAGATTTCACATGACAGACTGCAAGTCTGCTCCGACTCCTTTCCTATCAGGAGTCAAACTTGAGGATGGCGGGGAGACTCCACTGGTTGACAACACACTGTACAGACAGCTAGTGGGGAGCTTGTTATATCTCACACACTCTAGACCAGACCTCTCATATGCAGTTGGCTCAGTTTCCAAGTTCATGCAGGAGCCACATGAGCTACATTGGAAAAATGGAAAGCGTATCCTTCGATACGTACATGGCACCATCACCTTTGGGATTCATTATGCAACAGGATCTACATTAGATCTTATTGGGTTTACTGATTCCAATTGGGTTGGCAATAACATTGATTGCAAGTCCACATTTGGTTACTCACTTAGTCTTGGTTCCAGGCCTATCTGTTGGTCGAGAAAGAAGCAAGTTGACATTGCTCTATCTTCAGCCGAGGCAGAGTACAGAGGGGTAGTTAACATAACCATTCAGGCTATGTGGCTACAACATTTTCTCACTGAGTTGGGAATTCAGTTTCATCGACCGATCGTCATCTGGTGTGACAACCAGAGCACTCTGAAGTTCTGCAAAGATCCAGTTCAGAGGCAGCGGACGAAGCACATCGAGATCCACATGCACTACATCCGAGACTTAGTACATGAGGGGATCATCGACTTATAGTTATGTCCTTCAGTAGAACAGACGACAAACATTTTCACCAAGACCTTCACTGAGCATAAATTCCATTCTCTGCGAGGTCGTCTTGGAGTGAAGGACAGAGTTGCTTAGCAATTGTAGTTTTTTTTTTTTTTTACATACATTGTACCTTGAGGGGGCGGGTTTTCCCATGAGGTTTTCCCTCGTTCCTCACTTTATTTTTAGTGTATCTTTTGTACTTGGGTACCTAACATGGCCTCGTTGCCGGGACCCAATCTTTATTTTCACCATAGTGATGTTCAGTGGGGGTGTTGGAGTTACTTCACACACACATAGGATTTATTTTTCCTAAGGTTTTTATTTGTTCATTAGTCATAATTAGTCATTATCCAGTCTCCTATATTTTAGGAGAGATCATTCTACCTAGAGAATATTCTCTTTCAATTCACTCTTCAGTTTGCCTAGTTGAGTTGAGTTTAGATGTTGCATTGGGATCATCACCATGATAATTCGACCTTGCCTTGGTATCATCACCAAAGTGGCACATTAGCCTTGATTCCTTGAGTTAACTCCTCACTACTTTCTGTTCAATTAGTTAATTGAAGACTAGTTGACTAGTTAACTCAACTAGGTGGCAGTTCACTCCCGTAACTGCCTGAGAGACTAGAATAGGTGGAAGTTCACTCCCGTAACCACTGGTGTGTGTCCATTTCACTCTAGACCACCACTATGGTGACTTAGTTCACCTCAAGTCGAACTCATTGAGTTATATAGAGTATATCATGTGTAAATTATTCATTATTCATAACGGTTAATGAGAATTTTTTCCATCCTTTCTCTCCTTCTTCTTATTTTTCCAATTCTCTCTGCAAATGTGTGTATCATTGTTTAGCTAGATCTATTTTGTGCAGGTCAAAACATTTACTTCAACAAATTTGGATCCAGAACTTGCCAAAGTCCATAGACGTTACCATACAAGAAGTTATAGAAAACGAAAAAACTTGCATTGCTGATACAACTTTCCCGTGCCGCCAATGAGAGATACAAGAATCATAGAGCCACTTAGTTTAGAGGACTTTGTTGTTATTGAAAAATCTAAATCCTTGTTCGTATTTCTAGAATAAGGAGAATTTGATGAGATGATGAGCTTCAATGCCTTCTTGACAGAGCTAAATCTATCAGAAGATGAGTACATCCAAGCCATACAATGTATGCTTAGGCAACCAACAATTTTCCTTAAAGGAAAACTTTCCCATATTTGGAACAATAGTTTCTCCAAGGACATGCTAGTTATGTGGAAAGAAAATAAATATGCGCAGTATGTGCTCAATGCATATGCTGCAACATCATACTGTACCTCATATATGACAAAGGTTGACAAATCTATGACAAGTGAATTCAAAAGAATACACAAAGAACATGAAAGAAGTCATATTGATGCCATACAAATGATACACACACTTGGAAATACATTTCTTAATCTTCAACAAATGTCTTCTCAGCAAGCAGTTCACATTTCACTTTCCCTTCCCCTGACTTGTAGTTCAAGAAAATGTGTCTTTATAAACACATCTCCACTTGAAAAATTCACAATTGTGCTTAAACCACTGGTTTTGCTAGAACAAGAGTCTGACAATTCAGAAGATGTGCTATGTCACTTTATTGTTGATTATTACCTCCAACGTCCATCTTCTATTAGGCATATCTGCTTAGCATAATCATATCGCATTACAAAAAAAATGGTGCACCCATATAAAAAATAAAAAAACCCTATGTGATACGGTTTGTCAAATACAATAAACATTCTGACTATGAAAACTCTTGTAGAGAAAAAATGTTGTTGTACGTTCCGTTCGATGAAAATGAAGAGACATTAAAACATAACTTCTCTACATGGGAGGCTATGTATGTTGCGTCTGAGACTACAGTGCACATCAATGAAGCTATATTTACCTACAATGTTAATCCAACATGGGGTGATCTAGAGGTTGCAGTTAATGACCTAGAAAACCCTGACCATCATGATGAGACATTCACAAATCAAAAAATAGACAGAACTCCTTTCGATTCCTATGATTTACAAGTGGATTTTCCTCGTCCTTCAGTAGGTGGAAGTGAAAAACGTATAAATATTGGTTTTCAAGTCACAAAACATCCTTTCCTAATTGAAAATAATGAATACCACAGAATAATATGTCTGTTGAATCGCGAACAACAAACAATTCTAAAGGACATTGCTCTTAAAAAATGCTTGAACATGGACAGTCCTGTGCACTTGTTCCTTATAGGTGGAGCCCTAACAAGAAAGATATTCACAACGAACGCACTATTCCAAATGCTTATACGAATCTATGTTTCAAACAATTCCTCTGATCCTATGAAACCAAAGGGCCTAATAGATGCATACACAGGAAAAGATGCATATAATGCAGGTGGAACAACAGTCCACTCTGCATTTTTAATGCCTTTTAACAAGTCACAATTTCTTCCACTTAGCAAGGAAATTTTGGATACATTGTCTAAGATTTATGAGGAACTCCAACTTGTGTTTATAGATGAAGCATCTTTGATTGGGAGTCGGTTCTTGTATTCCATTGACAACCGACTAAGAAGCATAAAAAATGTGCACACGAAATACTTTGGAAACATTGACATGATATTTTGTGGGGATCTTTACCAGGCACAACCCATCCAAGATTCTTTGATATTTGAACAACCTACCATTAACATGGAGATAGTGACCCATGACTTCTGGAGAGACAATATTAAATTCTTTGAGTTGCATACTACAATGCGGTAGACAGATGACACATTCATTGCAATTATGAATATAATGCGCACACACAACCAAACATATGATGACTTAACATATATCAATTCGAGGTGCTTGCGGCCTGCACCAACAAACCCAACGTTCCCTTACCTGTTCTACAGAAATAAGGATGTTGCAATGCATAACAACCACTTGCTATCGGTCATGCATGGCGATGATATCATCATCAATCAATTGACCTGGAAGAAGACAACCATGGAAATGTGCGACGTCATGAGCATATAGTCACTTTACCTTTGCAGCTTATCCTCAAATTAGAAATTCATTTTGAAATATATTCCTATAACTATGATTTATAGGATGGCTTGGTCAATGGTGCAGATGGAATACTGAAAGGCTATATGAAAATAGAAAATCTTGATGTCCTTTGGTTTAAGTTCCATGAACCGCATATAGGCCAGCGACAAGCAAACAAGTTGTCTTATCTATATAATTCAAACAATGGAAGTTATTGGACACCTATTTTGTGAATATCAAAGCCAATATAGACATTAGCAAAGACAGGTTGACTGAATATTCAAAAATAGTTTTTGATTAAACGTGCATGTGCACATACAGTCCATAGATCACAAGGACCAACACTTGATAATGTTGCATTTCAACCTGCTGGAATTCAGATACATGGACTTGTATACACAGCACTGTCCCATGTCATAAGCATAGACTCCTTGTATTTACTAAGTCCTCTCACAAAAGATAACTTCAAAGTGAAATAGAAAGTTGATATTGAAATGGAACGACTCAGGACCACTGCAAAATGACAACTGCACTATGATTACCAATTCATACAAACAAATTCATCTGTATCAATTCTCTTGCTTAACACACATAGCTTAAATGCACACATGGATGATATACTGAATGACTATGATACAATGCAATCCAATATTCTGTGCTTGCAAGAAACACACATGGCATTATTCATGCAGAACAAACATTTCCCAAATCACAATTGCATATCAAGTTACATTACACATGGGGTGATGATATTGGTGAAGAAAAATGTACCAATTTTAGACCATATACATATCGCAGAAAATAATTTTGAAGTGGTGCTTGCAATTTCTTTTCCATGAAACAAAAGTTGCAATACTGAATATGTATGTTGCTCCCCATGCAACATTATCCAACATAGTAGATGTTATTTCCAATGCATTGTGCCATTTCCATCTGAACATACCCATTGTACTTGTAGGATACTTCAATATTGTCATGCTACAAAATAATGGAAGAACAAAAGAATTGGAAAACTACATGTGCAAATACAGTCTCCTCTTTCTTTTGAACAACACAAGCCATTTGAAAAACACACTTATTGACCATGTCTGGTCAAATGTGACCATTCCTCAATACAATATGTTTATCTTAGACACATATTGGTATGATCACGATACAATTGGTATTGCACTTGAATTATGAAATATACATCAAACATATTGCAAAGTCATATTTCTATGTTTCAAAGCATATATGTATAGCTTGTTGGAAAAAAAAAAAAAATTATCCAGCTTCTTAGTTTTCCCTGATTTCTGCACATACTGCTCTAGTGACCATACAATTGGTGTTGTACTTGAATTATAAATATACATTATGCAAAAAAAAAAAGGTACACCCTTCTAAAAACTATTTGTTACTCTATTCATCTTATTCTATTTTTTTTAGTATATGTGCATAGTGCTTGCCTTTTTCTTTACATGCTAACTTATGTTCATATCCATTTTGTTTTGTACTTTTGTTCATAGAAACAAACATGAAAACTAGATGCCGCAAAGAAATCCCAACTAGAGATGTGGATGAATCCATGCAAAGGTGCGTTTTTTTCTACCTGTCTTCCATACTAAACAATTTTTCGTTTACTCTTTGTATTTATCGAACTTGTTTGTAGGTTTTTTTTTTTTTTTCCACCTAGAGCCTGCCAGCTTGCAGGTCTGCCATCCAATAGAAGTGAAATGTTGAGCTAGCCATCTCGCATGTCCACTTGTCAATTTGTATATCTCCCAACTATGCATGCTATTTGCAGGACACAAAACATTAGAGGCCCAATTTACAGCCCGCCAACCCACAAGTCCGCGATCCAAATAAGTGGCGAAGTATGGAATAAGGGATCGGTGCATATTTGGTATATATTTCTTGTTTCTGGGAGTCCTCCATCCCTGGAGTCTATGTGTCGATTTGTATATCGCGAAAATCACTAGAAGTACAATGTTGACCTGGCCATCCCACAAGTCTGCTTGTCAATTTGTATATCGCGGAGTTGTGGATGCTATTTGTAAGGAACAAACAATAGAGGCCCGCTTATGACCCTGCCATCCCGAAAAACCACGATCCAAAAAGTGTACATGCTCTATAAATCTTAGCCACCCCGCAAGTCTGCTTGTCAATTTGTATACCGCGGAACTCTGTGTGCTATTTTTAGGACACAGAGAAATATAGGCCTATTTTTGAACGTGCCAGCCCGAGAACTGCAATCTAGAAAGTGGCCAAGTATGGAATGCAATATCCATACATTCTCTATAAAATCTCATGTCCATACTTTATAAAGGTCCATATTTAATTTTTCTTGGTTTCTACACATACTTATTTGGTCACCACACAGTTGGTGTTGCACATGAATTATGAAATATGCAGTATGCGTTCGACCGAGCCCTTTGGTTTACTTAGCCAATTTTATGCCCACGGGTTCCCCGCTACGGGTTATAAAACTCTTGTTCCCCATGTTCCAAGTGTACATCTTGCATCCAAAACTTGGTAGTCCATGTCTATGCTCACGGTTTCCAAGACGACAGATTGACAGATTTCATGTCCATCTAATCTTGCGCCCGACACTTTGGTGATCTACAATTGGACCCGGACTAGAACCTTGCGACTCATTTGATAATTTTATTTAATTAAATTGTACAATATCAATATTCATTATTAATAATTTAGTACTTGAAAATAATGTTTTTAGATAATGTTAGCTATATAACATATATGTTATATGTTATACATGTAGAAAATCACAATCTTGAACCCTCTAGTCCTGGACTCCGTTTGTCAATTTGTATATCACGGAAGTCCCAGTGCGGCGTGGGGCACACGGGAAAATAGAAGTGCAATTTTGAGTGAGCCAACCTGAAGTCCGCCAATAAATTTGTATATTTCGGAAGTCTGGGTGCTATTTGTAGGACACAGAACAATAGAGGCCCAATTTTCAGCCCGCCAACCTGAGAACCTGCGATCCAAAATTTTTCTAAGTATGGAATGAGGGATCCGTACATTCTCTATAAAATATGATATCCATACTTTATAAAAGTACATATTTAGTATGGATTACTTGTTCCTCGAAAAATTTCTAGGCCCGAAAATGGTGGATACACTTGTTCATATTTGCACTTACTTTTATATCGCCACCCCGACCGTCCTCTTGCCCATTTCATATTGTACATATTACATGTAATATGTATTACATATTACATGTAATGTGTAATACACATTCAATTTTGAGCCCGACAGTCGTGGAGTCCATTTGTCAATTTGTATATTGTGGAACTCCGAGTGTTGTTTGGAGGACACATACCAATAGAAGTGCAATGTTGAGCCATCCAGACCACAAATCCTCTTCTCAATTTATATATCGCACAACTCTGTACATGCTCTATAAAATGTCATGTCCATAGTTTATAAAAGTACATATTCAATATGTATTGCTCCTTTCTTAGAGCTCCCCAGTGCTAGAGTTCATATCTCAACTTATATATCATGAAATCAATAGAAGTACAATGTTGAGCCAACCATCCCGCAAATCCACTCATAAATTTATATATCAAGGAATTCTGGGTGCCATTTGTAATGCACAGAACAATAGAGGCCCATTTTTTTATCTCACTAGCCCGAGAATCCACGATCCAAAAAGTGTACATGGTCTATAAAATCTCAGCCAGCCCGCAAGTCTACCTGTCAATTTGTATATCGCAGAACTCTAGGTACTATTTGTAGGACACAGAATAATAGAGGCCTATTTTTAGCCCGCCAACCTGAGAACCCGTGATCTAGAAAGTGGCCAAGTATGGAATGTGATATCCCTACATGTTCTACAAAATCTCATGCCCATACATTATAAAGGCATATATTTAGTTTTCCTTTCTTTGTACACATACTAGTCTGGTCATGACACAGTTGGTGTTGCACATAATTATGAAATATGTAGCAGGAGTCTGACTGATCACTTTCATTCCCTTAGCCAATTTTATGCCTGTGGGTTCCCCACTAGGCGTTATCAAACTCTTATTCCCCGTGTTTTGATTGTACATCTTGCATCCAAAACTTGCGTAATCCATGTCTATTCTCGCGGGTTCCCAGACAATGGAGTGCCATATTTCATGTCCATATATATCTCTACATCACGAGTCCAACCGACTGCATTCATTTTCATATTTCATAAATTTTATGGCCACAGATTCCTTTGTGGGCGCCATCCACCTCTCATGCCCCGTGTGTGTGGTATACATTCTTCCGCACAAAACTTAGCTATGTAGCATATATGTTGTATGTCATACATGTAGAAAATCACAATCTTGAACCAACCGGTCCTGGATTCCGTTTGTCAATTTCTATATCACAAAAAATTGGGTACTATTTGTAGGACACAAAACAATAGAGGCCCAATTTTGAGCTCGCTAGCCCGAGAACCCGCGATAGAAAAAAATGGCGATTCGTACATACTTGAAAAATATGCATATTTAGTTTTCCTTGATTTGTGCACATACTTCTTAACTAATTTTATGGCCGTAGGTTCCTTTGTCGGAACCATCCAACTCTCATGCCCCATATGCGTGGTCTACATCCTGTGCCCAAAACTTCGATGATCTACAATTGGACCTAGACTCGAAGCTTGCGACTCATTTCACTAGTACATATGACCAAATTTGCAATGGTTTTTCATTGCTATTGCCACACCTATCCGTCGCAATTTCCATGAAAGACAAGACTTTTTTTTGATGCTATATCCACGAACCAGGTGTTCGTGGAAACAATGATGAAATTAGCTCTCCATGTGCCATCGCAATGTAAAAAACATTGTGGAAAGTTACAATGAAAAAGCATGGAAATAGTGACGAAAATTTATGTCAAGACAAAAACTTACGACGCAGATGCTGTATGTGAGACGCAAAACCATGGAAAATTGTGACGAAAAAGTGTGGCAATAGCGACGAAAATTTATGCCAAGACAAAAACTTACGACACAGATGTTGTATGTGCGACACAAAATTGTGGAAAATTGCAACGAAAAAGCGTGGCAATAGCGACGAAAATTTATGCCAAGACAAAAACTTACGATGCATATGATGTATGTGCAACACAAAACCATGGAAAATTGCGATGAAAAAGCATGGCAATAGCGACGAAAATTTATGCCAAGACCAAACTTACGACGTAGATGTTGTATGTGTGACGAAAACCTGTGTCAAATTGCGATGAACTTTCGTCTCTATTGCCATGGTTGTTCAAAATAAAAATTGGCTTCTGACAAACTATCATCGATATTGCGATGCATCCTTTAAGTTAAAATAAATAAATACACGAGATATGATATTACCATATTACATTGTAATATGGTATACCATATTACAATGTAATATGGTAATTCCATATTACAATGTAATATGATAATGCCATATTACAATGTAATACGGTAATTCCATATTACAATGTAATATGGTAATGCCATATTACATTGTAATATGGTAATTCCATATTACATTGTAATATGGTAATGCCATATTACAATGTCTCTAATTTCTCAACAAGATGCAAGAAGTTATTTTAAAAAACAATTTAGGATAGCGATTTGTCCTGAGTGGGATGGTGACCTTGGAATTCAACAAGATAGGAAGTAATTCATTGATGACAAGTGTAGCAGGTGTGTAGGTCCACAGGTGTAGCCGACATTTCTATTGAAAGATGGATGTTAGAGAAAATGTGTAGATCTTTTAGATTGAACAAGATTATAGTATATATATATATATACAAATAATCAAGGCACTAATCAACCAAATATTGGAAGCATGTGTTATCATGAAGTTGGATTAGAAGTAAGGATACCAATATGACAATATACACAAAGAATAATTTGGAATAT
>JZKD02S1604990.1:362223-390701 GCA_000966675.3 Picea glauca | reverse complement strand
ACTAACCATTGAATGATCATGTAGATAATGTTTAAGGGATATTTGGCCTCGAGGTGGGATTTGGACACCATTAGTATTTTTTCACATCACATATGGGAGTTTAGGCTTGTACCATTATCAAGGGAAGGAGAAAAGAGAATTAGGATTTAAATGAAACTTATGTGCTTAATGACCAAGATCAAGGCCTCCAATTAGGAATATGGGCAACATTGGTATGCTTTAAATAGTAATAATGGCTATTAAGACCTTTGCCATGGCCAGGGGAGGGAAATAATGGCCTTAGGCCCTAAAAACATCTTCTCGTCCTTAATGGCCATGAACAAGGCCTCAAACCACAACACATATCCTCTTTATGGTATCTATGGACTTTAGGTGGGATACAATCACTATTCACAAGTTTTGGACATCACGTATAGCACTTTGGATCTTACCCATGGTTAGGGAAAGAACATAAGATACTTAGGCCCAATTTCAATCTTCTCGTTGATCTTTGTGAGGTAGTCTTTGTACAACCACACAAGACACTTGTAGGGGATATTTCACCCCCATGTGGGATATTTCATGCCAATAGTACATTTTTCATAATAAGAAAGGATCGTGGGCTTATGCCATGGCTAGGGGAGGAAAACAAGGAACTTTGGCATAAAATAAATATTATTGAGATCAAAGTCAGTGAACTAGGCACCACAAATGAAGTCCAAGGTGAGTACCATATTTGGGGGAGGAAAACAAGGGCCTTATGCTCTAAGAAATATTTCTCGTGCCTAATGGAAAAGACTAAGTCCTTTTATTGGGAATGTGTGCACCATTAATATATTATGGAAAACAAGATTTTGTATCAAGAGATATACCATGGATGAGGTAGGAAAACAAGTGACATAGGCCCTATACACATATTATTGATCTCAATGGTTGTGAACAAATCCTTGAAGCACCACACATACCATCTCTAAGGGATCTTTGGCTTGTGGGTGGGATATGGGCACCATTCACAGGTTTTATGCATCATAGTTGGCTCTCAAGGCCTCTAAGAAGGAACTTAGAGCCATTAGAAGGATATAGTTGCATTAGGAGGAAATAGGTCACACATTCATAAGTTTCATATAGTTGCATAAGTTTTATATAGTTGCATAAGTTGCATATAGTTGCATAGTTGCATAAGTTGCATAAGTTGCATAGTTGCATAAGTTGCATATAGTTGCATTGTTGCATAAAGTTGCATGTTGCATAAAGTTGCATAAGTTGCATTGTTGCATAAAGTTGCGTAAGTTGCATTGTTGCATAAAGTTGCATGTTGCGTAAAGTTGCGTAAAGTTGCATAAAGTTGCGTAAAGTTGCATAAAGTTGCATAAAGTTGTGTAAAGTTGCGTAAAGTTGCATAAGTTGCATTGTTGCATAAAGTTGCATGTTGCATAAAGTTGCGTAAAGTTGCATAAGTTCCATAATGTTGCTTAAGTTGCATAAGTTGCATGTTGCATAGTTGCATATAGTTGCATGGTTGCATATTTTCATATAGTTGCATACGAAACTGTTGCAATATAGTTGCATAAGTTGCATTGTTGCATAAATTTGCATATAGTTGCATATTATTAGTTGCATAAAGTTGCATATATTTTCATATAAGTTGCATAAAGTTGCATATAGTTGCATATCCCCTGACGCTCAGTGGAGAACTAGATTTGAGACCTATCAAAGAGTTCGAGTAGGGATCGATAGTTTGGAAATCCATGATCCTGGAATTTCACATATTTGGAAAGCGCCTTTAGTGGCGAATTTCACATATTTGGAAAGAGCCTTTAGTGGCGAATTTCACATATTTGGAAAGCGCCTTCTATGGAAGCACACGGTTAAGAACATGTGTTTCTTCCTAAGAGGTCACAAATTCAAATCCAAAGGGGAGTAGGGTATGTATACCTCTGTACACTTTAGTGGTGAAATTTGAACAATCAATGAGGAACAATAATTGGGTTGTAGTTCTAAAGGATTGTCTAAACTATTGTGGAAATTCTAAGCATGGTTTCTCTCTAACCATCATACATGGGAAAGACAATGCAAAACATTTTCTTGAATGAGACCCCTCTCTCTTCCTCAAGATATGACACATATGAGACTTTTACTTAGACCAACCCAAAAGTCAAAGATTGATGGGAGCGTTGTAAGGATACATAGGCAAGAAAAGATAGTACCCCAAGGACAATGATAAGGCTAAATCAACCAAAAATCCCCTTTCCTCTTCCCCTATTGTACTGGTATCATAGTCCCCTTGTTTCTCCCTCAAGAAATAATTAGGGTGGATTTATATTATTGTGAGTTTCCCTTTTTACAAAACCATGAACTTATTATAAGAAATATACCCACCACATTGTATATTCATGACCTTATGAGACCCTTTTGATAGGGCAAGGCCTCCTTGAGTCTCTATCTCATTGAAGCCATCATCATAAGATGTCATTGCCATCTAGGATTGTCCCCTATCCTAGGAAAAACTACTTGCATGATCAACACTTTATTTATTTGATAAAATTATAATAGTGTTTGTGGTTTATCTTGGACCTTTTGTGATTTAAAATTTGTTTGTAAAACATCCTCTACATTCATGTTCCATTCTTTTTCTTGTTGTATTGCAATCAATGTTTTTTGAGCTCTTTTACTTATAAATTTACAACATTTACTAGTTCGATCTACCACTTGTTGTACAATTCCTAGTTGCAACAAGGTCTCTTCTATGTCCTTAGTATCTCTAATTTCATGTCCTCTATTATGTTGGAATCTAATGATTACMTGTGCATATTTTTCCTTATMATATTCACTAGGAACATATTCATCTACAAATTTGTCTTTATCCTCCTACTCCTTTTTTTGTCTTCTCCTCTTAGATCCACCTTTTCCTTGACCTCTTTCTTTGCCTTATTTCCATTGTTTGCCTCTTTGATTCTATAGTCTTCTCATGTGATTGCTTCTCATCCTCTCTCATCTATCCCACTTTTTGATCTACTCTTCTACTAAATTTATTTTTTTCTCAAATATTTCTTCCTTTCATTGGTTCTTACCTTTCTATTCTTTCATTTTCTCTCCTACCTTCTTCTATCTTTGATTTTCTCTCATTTCATTGATTCATTCTTCCTTGTAGTCCCTTCTCTCTTTCTCTTCTCCATAAGAATGTTGGGGTTCTTCCATATGGTATTCTCACATGTTATGTTTATCAAAGTTGTGCATTAATTGTCTTGTTTATTAGTTGCTTCTTTATACGAGGACAAGTCCAAGAGGCCTTCATTGTTTTGTCCTTTTTCTCCTTCATCCACTCTCTTAGTTTTATCTCATTTTCCTTTGGTATATATGTTAAGCTTATTTAACTTATGGGGGTCCTCATTCCCATTTCCTTGACTTTGTCTAGGATTGGACAAACTTTCATGTCCTTTTGTTTTTTGACCCACGACTCATGCTTGTTTTTTTTCGTCCCTTTACACCATCTCCTCCTCAATTCACCTAACTTATTTCTCATGATTAATATATGAATGTTTCATTTCCATATATCCCATACATGTTCTGTGTCAATTTTCCATTTAGAAATCATGTCTTCATTGGCCTTTGTTTTCTTGTTGTATTCTTCTATATATTGGTTCACATCATTATAAAAACTCACTATTTATCGGTCCATATTGTCTATCTCTATGACCTCATAGTCCTTATAACAAAAGAACCCATTGAGGCATTGTACTTTATTATCCTTTGTCTTATGTCTCCAAATAAATTTACCCTGCGAGGTCTGCATATGATACATCTAAGGAATCAACTCATCCCATGACATCTCTTATATTATTGTTTCATGATCGATGGCCTTGGTATCCACTCTTTAGATGTTCCTATACTCCTATTCCATGTAAGGTGTCCATTCTAAACCATTCTTTGTCTTCATAAAATTGAGTTAGTCTTTCCAAGAGATCATCCACTTGCAGAATGATAAAGGTTGGGTCTAATTTATATGCTTGATATTCTAAGGAGAATAACTCATCCTTCTTGAATCACTTTTGAAAAAATTCCTTTTACAAAAGGAATGGTTCATTTCTTAGACTTGTATGGACACTTCTCTTTTCAAAACCTTTTTTCACAGACTTAAATGCCTCAATACAAATGATAGATGGGATTAATTTCCCCAGGTCTGTTTACAATCTCCAAGATATAAATGTGAAATATGCCATCTTCCTAACTATTACATTAATGCCTTTTGTTTCAAAATTCAAAACTGGTCTTATGAAAACGTGCTCTTTTTCTTCCCCCGTGCGTCCAACTATTTCTTTGGCTTAGTCATGTGCTTTGGCTTTGCACGATGCTCCTGCATCTTACTCCCTCGCTTGAAAATTTTCATGAACTCCTGTTCATGAGTTCTTGCACGGTCTGTCCATGTTTCTGAATTCCTGCTTCATCTTCCCAGCTGGAATATTCAACTGGATGTCCCTTCCATTTGACCAAGTATTCAAAATACTCCTTCCTCCCGGTCTTTTTGCTGACTCTCTTGTCAACTATGCTTTCCATTTGTGGATTTTCAACTACATGCATTTGTTTAGTCCATTGAACCTCTGTCTATTCATCCTCTGCTCCTGCTTCTCTAGCTCTGTAAGGGTACAAATCCACAACATTGAATATCGACGAGATTCCGACCCCATCGGCTAATGCAATCTCATATGAGTTTGCCCCAAATTTCCTCATGACCCTGCATGGTCCAATATTTTTCATCTTCAACTTGTTATATGTCCCCCTTTCCTTGATCTGATTCTTGCACATATCAGATCACCAACTTCAAATTGAAGTTCTCACCTGTGTTTATCTACTCTGTGCTTGTATTCTTGACTCGAAATTTGCAATCGCTCCTTGACTCGGCTGTGAAGCTCCTTCATTGCTTATGCAAAATTCTCTGCACTAGCACTCCTAAATTCATTTTGTTCCAAATATTTCAATTCAGAAACTCCCCTTGGCTGCATTCCATATACAATCTGGAATGGACTTTGCCCTGTGCTTTTGTTGATTGAATCATTTTAAGCAAATTCCGCCTGTGGCAGAATGCGATCCCATTGACTGTGGTGTTCAGTCACTAGGCTCCTTAGCAAATCTCCCAAGCTTCTGTTCATGAATTTTGTCTACCCATCCGTCTGAGGATGATACGCTGAGCTAAATGAAAAACTTGTCCCCAACTTCTTCCATAAAGTCCTCTAGAAATGTCCCATGAACTTAGTATCTCGATCAGAAACTATACTCCTTGGCAAGCTGTGAAGTCTGACAACTTCCTTGAAAAACAGGTTCGCAATATGAGTTGCGTCGCTAGTTTTCTGGCATGGTATGAAGTGTTCCATCTCGGAAAATCTGTCTACTACCACAAAGATTGAATCACATCCTCTTTGTGTTCTTGGCAGTCCCAATATAAAATCCATGCTGACTACATCCCACGACCTCTCAGGTACGGATAATGGCTGGTATAACCATGTGTTCTGCCTTTTCCCTTTTGTGTGTTGACAAATTCGACATCTGTCCACAAATTTCTTAACATATCCTTGCTTCTTTTTGCTCTCTCCCTTTCTTGTTCGGCGGGCGGAAAAAAGATGCTTTCTTCTGTCCTCATCCTTGGCCAAAAACATGAGCCATTCAATTTTGAGAACGTCTTATCATGACCAAAGTGTCCGACCAATCCTCCACTATGTTTTTCTTTCAGCAGATTCTCCCTCATGGAGAATTTTGGAATACATAGTTGATTTCCCCTGAATAACAATCCATCTTGGATCATATATTCGGTCCACTTGCTTCTATCCCTGAGAATTGGATTCTCAGATGCCTCATATGCTTCCTTAAAATCTGGATCATCCCTGTACATTTCCTTGAGGTTATCAAAACCCAAAGTTTTGACTCTGAATTCCTGCATAAGAAAACATTTCCTGCTCAAAGCATCATCAACTTTGTTAGTAGTTCCAGAAATATGCTTAGTTACAAAAGTAAAATTCTGCATGAATTCAACCCATTTATCATGATTTTCGTTCAACTTCCCCTGTTGAGTCACGAATTGTAAAGCATGATTATCACTGTACAAAACAAACTCCTTGGGAACCAAATAGTGCCTCCATTTTTTTAGCGCTTGTATGACCGCATAGAATTCCTTGTCATATGTTGAGCACTTAATCTTCGCTTCATTCAGTTTCTCACTAAAGTATGTGATCGGTCTATCATCTTGGCTCAAGACCACTCCAATTGCAAATCCACTTGCATCACACTTGACCTGGAATGTCTTGCTAAAGTCCGACAAAACCAAAATTTGCTGCTCAATGATCTTCTTCTTCAACAGGTTGAAACTCTTCTCTGCTTCCTCTGTCTAGTGAAAAGATTTGTGTCTTTTTTTCACCGTATCCATCATTGGTGCGCTAATTACACTGAAATTTTGGATGAATTTCCTGTAGAAACTAGCTAAACCATGGAAGCTTCGAACTTCGAACACACTTTTCGGTGATGGCCAATTCTTAATTCCGTTCACCTTTTCCGGATCCATCTTCAACTCAATTTCAAAGATAACAAAACCCAAATAAATGAGTTTTGTCCTCATAAATGATGATTTCTTCACATTAATCAGAAACTTCTCTTGTTGTAATCTCTTCATCACTACAGCTAAATGATTCAAATGTTCGGCTTCTGTCTTGCTGAAAATCAATATATCATCAAGATATACAATGATGAATTTTCCAATGAAATCCTTCAGGACTTCATTCATCAATCTCATGAAAGTACTAGGTGCATTTGTTAAGCCAAATGGAATAACAAGCCATTCATATAGCCCCTCATTCATCTTGAATGTTGTCTTCCATTCATCGCCTTCTCTCATCCGAATTTGATGATATCCTCTTTTCAAATCAATCTTTGAAAAAAATCTTTCTCCACTCAAGCAATCCATCAAATCGTCCATCCTTGGTAATGGAAATCTGTATCTGATGGTAATCTTATTGATCACTCTTGAGTCTGTACACATCCTCCAGCCTCCATCTTTCTTTGGGCCGAGCACTGTTGGAACAACGCATGGACTCAAGCTCTCTCTAATCAACCCTTTGTCCATTAAGTCCTGGACTTGTCTCTTGACTTCTTCATTCTCTTGCGGCATCAACCTGTACGTTGCTTTGTTTGGTAAACTGGCTCCGGGTATAAGATCAATGTGATGGCTTATACTTCTGATAGGTGGAAATGAACAAGGTAGTTTATCCACTACTATATCAACAAACTCTTCTAGAAACTTTTGTATTTCTTCTGGTAAATCATCCACTCTTGTATTGGTTAAAACAATTCTAGGCTTCTTGACCACAATAAATTGTGTGTCTTCCTTCTTATTTACCTCATTAAGAAGTTCCTTCCCACTCATGAGAAGTACAGTGTTTCTCACCTTTGGTTTCACTTATTTATCCTTAATCGGCAGCAACATGTGTGTTCTCCTATTTTTCTCCAAGGTGTACATGTTCTTTCTCCCATCATGAACCACATTCTTGTCATATTGCCACGGTCTACCCAGCAATAGATGACAAACATCCATGGGAATGACATCACATAATATTTCATCCTTATATCGTCCTATTTTAAATTCAACTAAACATTGTTTAGTGGCATTTACATGATGTCCTTTTTGTAGCCACAAAACTCTGTATGGGCTTAGATGTACGATAGTCTCCAACTCTAGCTTTTCTACCATCTCTTTATAAAGTGCTCCCGCTGTCCATGATGACTTTGCATACCTTGTATTTTGTTTTTCAAGTAGTCCGAAACATACTGTTCCTTTGGGCTGGGTTCTCTGCCTCCTTCTCTGGCATTAAGAGAACTTTCCTCATCATTAAGGATCTTCCACCCTCAACATCTTCTACCTCAACATTCCATCCTTGAGCTTTCGACAATGTGAGTCTCACCACCATATTTCTTTCTGTCTAGACATTCATAAGATTTATGTCCATTTTTTCCACAGACAAAGCACTTCACTTCACCTCCTTGACCTCTTCCTCTTCCTCTAGCTCGAGGAAAAGTGTTTCTATCGACATACTTCCCTCTCTGTGAGCTTCCTCCTCTCTCAGTTTGAGTTTGAGGTTTCTTCCCCTCTTCTTTAGGTTTCTGAGTTCTATCTTGGGAAATTGTCTTGCCTCTGGATTGACCTCTACCTCAACCTCTTTGACCTTGCTTTCGGCTCAGCTTCTCTTCAGATTTCAGAGCTATCTGATAAGCGTCCTCCACATTCTGAAGGGTTATCATGCTAATCTTGTCTTGAATGTCATATCGCAGACCATTCATGTACCTGACAACCTTTTCATCATCACTTTCTCGATGACCTGCTCTTATGTTTATATTGTAGAACTCTTCAGTGTATTCTTTCACTGACATCAGCTTCTATCTCAAATTTTGCATCCTCCAAAACAGAGTAATTTGATAATCCTTGGGTATGAATTTGACTTTCATCTTTGCAACCATTCTATCCCAACTTTTGATTTTCTGCTTGCCTTTGCAACGTCTGTCAGCCTGCAGTTCATCCCACCATAGTGATGCATGCCCTTTAAGTCTTGTGACGACATGTTTGACTTTCTTATATTCCTCGACATCCTCATAGTCGAAGTATTTATCCAGAGTTCTAATCTAGTCTAGAAGATCTTCAACATCCAGGTTTCCTTCATATACTGGAATGTCCATTTTTGCTTTGGCACCTATCCTAGCAACAACCCTGAATAGGCATTCATCCACAGCATCTTCGACTGCAACTTCTTCTTCATGTCCAACTTCATTTTCACTGTGAGCCTCACTGATATCCCCAGTGCCAACTGTGCGCCTCTGTGTTGTCTCCATGGCATCAAGCCTGGCACGTAGTTCGTGCATTTCTCTCTCCACTACTGGATCAGGTGTTTCCCTATCTCTTCTTCTCGGCGGCATGGATGAAAATGGTTCTCTTTTATCTGTTACATAAAGTAAAGACTTGTTCTGTAGCTCTGATACGAAAACTGATGCAGACCCCGACCCTCGAGCCAAGATCTATGCAGGATCATTCTAAATCTGCTCCTTGAGTCCGATTGACTCTTTGATTCCTTCACAGGGAATCCCACACACATACACAATAGTGTTTTCCACAGGTCCTTGTAGGTATGCCACGTGGTTAAACATGAGGCATCAACCCAAATCTTCTGACCAACAATATGATTGTTCCCTTTACCAAATCAGGACCTCGAGTTTCGTGACTTCGCGAATCCTGTTGTTGAGTTTCTAACTCTTCAACCTTCCAAAACTTGAAATACCGAATTTCCGAAATCCTTGGCCGCATCCACCTCCACATTTGTGTCATGTTTCATGACTTCGGGAACTCTGGTGCAAAGACCCCCGACTCTTGTCTTTGAAACTGCTGAAATACCGAATCCCGATGCGTTCATGCGGCTGTCTTCCCAACAAGTATGACCAGGACTTTTCGTCGATTCGGAGGTTCGAACTTCGCGACTTCGCAAATCCGGATACAAGTCTCCCGACTCCCCAACCTCCAAAACCCTGAAACAATCAACAGAGTTTTGACCCCACCTGGCGACGAGTACGCTACCTGTCTTCTCTGCTATCCTCTGTCTCTGACATGGATTCTTTCCACCTGCCACTCAAGTTTCCCGGTGTTCGGGACTTGAACAAACCTCCGATAGGCGTTCCTCTCCTACTTCAAAATCCCGAACTCCAAAATGATCTGATGCTCAACTGACCATGATCAATGGTCGATGTTGAATATTGAAACCAACGTAATGGCTTCATCCAACCCTTATCCACCCTACAAATCCTTTGGATCCTATGGTCCTCACGACTTCGCGAGTTCTCCTCAGAGAATTTTGACCATTCAATTTCTTCCTCAAGAGTCTCTGTGGAATGAGCCAATGTTTCTTTGCCAGAACTTACTTTTGAGAGGCGACTTCGACCCCATCTCCCTTTGAATACTTCAAAGGTGCTAACCCTCCCGAGCTTTCTCTTGCAACTCAAGCCTCGAAAGGATTCCTGCACGCACCTCTTGCGTAAATCTATCAAATACTTATGGGTATTTGATCTCTTCAACTCTGTGCACTCTCGACAACAACAATAATTCAATCCTTCCCTTAGTTGATAAGTCCTAAGACTTCCAACAACCTACGCACTCCTTGATCGACTTCTATGATTCTCCTGCACTTCTACTGGAATGAGAACAACAATATCCTTCTTGAGCTTTCTGAGATAAAACTCAGACATTCGTCGACGCACACCTTGCAGACGTTTCACTGCACTCCTTGTAGGAACTCTCACTCAGGAAGAGAAACAATTGAAACTCATTCTCTCTCTCTCTCAGACTTCAAACATTCAACATGAAATCATACATGCACAACATAGCCTCATAACAAATGCATAACAAAGAGAATATAACCACTGTGAGCATACCACTCACCACGTATAAACATAAAACATCATGACACCATGAAATTTGATTCAAAGCTTCGTATATAAATTCAAAGCTCCTGTACATGGACTTCTCCTTTCAACTCTCTGCTACAACTCTCCTCTTCTTCTCTATGCTAATGATAATGATAATGATCTAATGATACAAGAGTGAGGGTGTCTATATTTGTTTTCCCTCCTTCTCTCTAAACTGTCTAATCTAACATTCATATCTACCTACTCTCACATTAACAGACTTAATTGCCTCAATACAAATGACAGATAGGAGTAATTTCCCCAGGTCTGTTTACAATCTCCAAGATATAAATGCAAAGTACGCCATCTTCCTAACTATTACATTAATTCCTTTTGTTTCAAAATTCAAAACGGGTCTTATGAAAATGTGCCTTTTTTCTTCCCCCACGCGTCCAACTATTTCTTTGGCTTAGTCGCTTGCTTTGGCTTTGCACGATGCTCCTGCATCACTCTCCCTCCTTTTCCTCCTTCTCCCATCCTCCTCTCCCTTCCACTCTGCGTGCAAATTCGTGTGCCCTAGCCTCTCCAATATGCGTGTGTACTCCTCTCCAATATGCCTCTCCAATCTGTGTTCCCTTGCCTCTGAAATCCATGCATTCTCCTCTCCTCTCCAATCTGCGTGCTCTTGTGTACTGGTGAGTGCGATTTTGTATGCTTTTTTTTTTGTATGGTGAGTGCGAGCTACATTATATATATAATACATATATTATCATATATTATAATATATAATCCCTAACTCATAGCCCCAGAGACTAATAATCCCTAACTCATAGCCCCCAAGATATAGTCATGGATACATCCTTGTCACCTGACTGAGAGTGGGGGGCATTAGGAAGGATAATATAGAGATACCCCAATTGGGAATAAATAATATTGTACAATTGTTCCTTTTGGATGTATTCATCCTCATTTCTAGGCATAGTCATGGATACATCCTTGGTGATGAGGGGAAGAAGGGATTCCAGGAACTACTCTATAACCCCCAATCACTATCAACTTGAACATGGTATACCCTCTGGTCCCTATGAATCCTAAAACAATTGCCACCAATGAACATAGTGTGACCTCAAACACACTAAAATATGACTACATTATTGTTCTGAACATAGTAACATCATAATAGATTGACCCTTCTAATACACTATGCCTCTTAACCCCTATAGCCCTTGATATCTTAATTCACCCTTTTTATTTATTTCAAATTATTATTATGATGCATTTAGAAAAGTATGAGGTTAATTAATATGTCATTTATGGTAAACAATATCTTTGGCATTAAAGTATCATGTCATGGTATAAAATATCGATCATTATAACCCTCCTTGGACATAGTATACCCCCCAATCTCCATGAATCTTGAATTAAATGGTCTCCCCTAACCCAATCACCCCCTCACACATTATGACCCAAACAATCATGTTAACCCCTAAGGAACTATGACCACTAACCATTAAGCCACTAATATGCTATGAACACTAATAATTATGGTCCTAGACATTGTGTACCCACTGATCCCTATGAACCTTGACATGCCTAACCCTTGAATATGTGTATACTACTTGGAGGTCATACGTTCAAATACAGAGGGGGGTAGGGTATGTATACCTTCATATATGGGGAAAACCTATGATCGAAAAAAAATGCACAAAAAGAAGCATTACATTCTATCCTCCTCCCTTCCTTACTCATCAATCATTTGTGCCTCCCTTAATTGAAACTCTTTTTATTCCTACGGAAACCCATAATCTTGAATCGACCCTTGTGCCCCCTATGTCCTTGCATGCACAAAATGATTCACTCCCATATAGTGTTTTATCTCAACCCTATGTAGTTTTGAATTGGAAAAAGGAACACCAACAATAAGAGAAGGATGAAGTAGAAGAAGAAATAATCCCAAAGAAAACTAGTAGGAAAACAAACACAACCCTTTAATTCCCTAATTATGTTGTATATATACCTAATCATGTGTTGTAGATCAATAATTAGGCCACAAATGTACTTAATTAGGAAATATGGATCCCTTTTAGGCCCTAAAGATACAATCAATCCTTGTAACTCCAAAAATAGGCCATGTATATCCACAATTAGGACCCATGAATCATGTATTAGGGAGTAAATCCTTAGTTCTTCATCGTGAATTCATGGCTTAGGCCCCAAGGATCATTATGTTTGTGCTCAATATTTGAAGTTGGGCCTATAATCATCCTTTTAATTGTAATTCATGTGTCTCATTGTGACCAAATATCCTTAACAATGTTACATGTACCCAGGGAAAGAATGACAAAACTGACCTATTGATCGGAGCCTTTGGCATGACTGGCCATTGTTCTATGATGTAAGTGGCCAATTTAAAAATGGGAACTTAACTCATATATATGGCCATAAGATGCATGGGAAATTTATTCATTAGAATGTTTTTTGGGGAAAGGAAGACAATGGAGTAGACAACATGTCAAACAAAGGAACTCAATTTTTCCTTTGTTGAAGGTCACTTATAGGATCTTTATAGAGATAGAATCGAGAGGCTCTTGAGGGCATACCAATAAAATGGTACATTAAAATTAGGATCCATAAGTTGTTTCATGTGTAGCTCACAACAATAAATGGCCTCCACTTAGAATCATGTCCTCGAGCATAGCAAGGAAAAAATGGATAAGTTCATCTCCTTCACAATTAGGTTCTAATTTTGTTGTTTTATTGTCAAATTATTTGTGTGATTTGTGTTTGAGTGTCGAAACCCTTCCATACTATCAATGCATGCATCTACTATAACCATGCCAAATTTTAGTCCATACAAGCACAAACTGAAAAAATATCAACGTTGGCCCCATTCACAAGTCACTATGCATGGGGTCCAATTAAAGAATAATTTCCACAAAATGGAAGGATGGAATTGTTTAGGATAAGGGACGTTCCTCCTAATTAGGTTTTACATAAACTATAGGTACTATTACATGAATCCTTATAACAAATTTTTTCCTTGGGTACTATGTTGGATCATGTTGTCATTGATGCCAAAGTTTAATTAATTGATGTCAAAGGATTTATGTCAAGTGATTGATTGATGCCAAATAATGATTGATTGATTGATTGATTGATTTCAAGTAATTGATTGATGCCAAATGTTGATTGAATGATGTCCAAAGGTTTGATGTATACATGTCTTATATGTATACATATCAAACTATGTTTTCATTGGTATATGATGCATTATTGGATTGATGTAAAGATGAATCTTTATTGTCTTATCATGGTTGATAAGGTGTACAAATGGATGAACTCCAAAGTGGTCCCCTTATGGTCAAATCCCTCATAGGAATACTCTTTGCGGTTGAGTTATCCTTGAAGTATGGTTATGCTTATATGTGGAATAATGAGATGAAGCTCAATGAATTTGTTAGTAGAACTATCCTAGATGGATAGTGCTTGTCATTCCATTTTCGGTGGTATGTGGAACGTCACATAACTCCTCATGGTTTGAGAGTTATGGTCTTACGAAGTTGGAGGACCCTCATATGTAGGCTTGAAGCCCCAAAAGGTCAAAGAAGTTAAAGAATCTTGAAAAGAAGAAATTATTATTTAAATGGTAAAGAAAAGTGACAAAGTCAAGGAAGAATATTTAAATGATAAATTAATGGATAAATTTATAATTATGGAAAGTGGTTAACCCTAAAAATGAGGAAAATAGTTTAAGTGACCTAGAAATGGGTTAAGTGACCTAGAAGTGGGTTAAGTGACCTAGAATATGCTTCTAAGGAAGATACTTGAAGATGACTAATGACCTTGGGATCTAATGATTGTTGGGTGAAAAATGTCATGAATGGTGATGACTAAGACTAGGGGAAACTTTCAATTCAAGGCTGGGAATGACCAGACCCACATCAAGTGAAAGAAGAAAATTAAGAAGGTACATGTGTTGTCCCATTCCATGTCAACAACAACACATCCATTCATTGGGAACACTAAAACCCAACAAATCGATGACTCCACTAAATTAGGGTTTATGGTTTACATGATGATTTGATGATGGAAGAAAGTGGGTGTGTGAGTCAAATTTGAGTCCAGAAAGCCTCCCATATCGTTAAGGCATGTGAATAGTCTATCCATGTCAAATTTCAATACATTCAGAAATAGTTTGAAAAAATTTCAACGTTGGCCCCATTCATAGGTCATTGTTTCCCTTGTCTAGTCCTAGTACATAGGATTACTAAAATTTGTATAAGATATTTGGAGAATGATAATTTTGAAGGTGCTAGGACTATTCCTACACACCACGTCCAGATCACCTCTCATTGACAGTCTTTGTATTTATCCCTTTTAGTTTTGGGTTGTTAGTATTTTCAATTGCACACACCTTTCAATCTAGTCAAAGTTCAATTGTCTCTTGTTACTGTAGGGTTATAAAGCCTCATGATCCCAATTCCCATATGCCTCCAACCTTGTGATCTAATGATTGTTGGGTGACAACTATCATGGAGGGTGATGACTAAGACTAGGGGAAACTTTCAATTCAAGGCTGGGAATGACCAGGCCCACATCAAGTGAAGGAAAAAAATTAATAAGGTACATGTGTTGTCCCATTTCATCTCAACAACAATGCATCCATTCACTGGGAACAAATCGATGACTCCACTAAATTAGGGTTTATGCTTTACATGATGAATTGATGATGGAAGAAAGTGGGTGTGTGAGTCAAATTTGAGTTCAGAAACCCTCCCATATTTTTAAGGCATGCAAATAGTCTATCCATGTCAAATTTCAATGCAGTCAGAAACAATTTGAAAACATTTCAATGTTGGCCACATTCACAGGTCACTATTTCCCGTGTCTAGTCCTAGTACAATTTCCTTGTAAAATTTGTATAAGATAATTGGAGAATGATAAATTTGAAGGTGCTAGGCCTATTCCTACACACCACGACGAGATCACCTCATTGATAGTCGGTGTATAGATCCCTTTTAGTTTTTTGTTGTTAGTATTTTCAATTGCACGCACCCTTCAATCTAGTCAAAGTTGATCAATTAATGTCTCTTATTATTGTGGGGTTAAGAATCCTCATGATCCCAATGACCACATGCCTCCAACCTTCTGATATAATGATCGTTGGGTGACAACATTTATGAAGGGTGACAACTAAGACTAGGGGCAACTTTCAATTCAAGGCTAGGAAGAAAGTGGGAGTGTGAGTCAAATTTGAGTCCTGAAACCCTCCCATATCGTTAAGGCATGCGAATAGTCTATCTATGTCAAATTTCAATGCAGTCATAAGCAATTTGAAAAAATTTCAATGTTGGCCCCATTCACAGGTCACTGTTGCCCGTGTCTAGTCCTAGTACAATTTCCTTGTAAAAATTGTATAAGATAATTGGAGAATGATAATTTTGAGAATGATAATGATTAATTGATGATGGACATACCTACATCGTTGGTATGATTAGGCGTAGTCGTGCAGAGATCCTCTTGGTTTCGAGAATAGTTCATTCTCTACTAAACAGGGGCAACCACGTGAAGGTGGAAGCTCTAATTATGCGCCCCCCCCCCCTCACATCACTCTCAATTTCCCCATATTACCTAATTTGAAATTCTAAAGAACATGTACAATATACTATATTATACAAAATAAAAACATATAAAGATCATATAAAAGATATAAACACATACCTCTTCTTTTCAACAATTAAATATCAGTCATCTTCTTCTTCATCCAGATCAACATCTGTATTAGGATCTGGTTCAAAATCGATATTGGTGAAAGGATCATTCCTATAAACATCATCATCAATGCCATTTTTTCTACTATATTTATCGATATCGTCAATGAAATTGTCGTCTCCTACATTTGGATGATCAACTTCTTCAACTTCTTCGTCTGACACATCGACTACATGAGCCACCTACTCCTGATCTGCATAATCAAGATCTTCTTACTCATTATTATATTCATCCTCAGCTACATGATTGTACTTTACTGGTCTTCCTATTGGATCATATCTAACAACGTATGACCAACCTGCTTTACCAGGTACCTCTGAGTAAAATACTTTCTCACATTGAATTGGAAGAACATAAGGCTTTGTACTTGGTTCAAATTCCCTTGTATCAACCATGGTAAATAAATTATCATGCTCAATAATAGTTCTTTCAGGATCACGTTCATGCATCCGTAGCCTGTACCATTTAACCTCAAACAAAACTATTTTAAAGGAATTAAAATCACACTCAATTATATCCTCCAAATGGCCATAGTACCTGTTATCGCACAGTTTGTAGCTAGGAAGAAAGGCTAGAAGATAGAGGGCCAAACTGGTGTAACAAGAACCTATCCAACCCAATGTCATCACGATGGGAAGGATCTTTCTCTTTAGGGAGGTGAGGCCCAGGGGAGACATCCTCGGTGACATGGGGTTTTGAAGAGGCTAAAGGATAATCAGACAATGACAAGTATCCCCCTTCATAGATCGCCACCAAAACAGATAGTCCGACTTATAGCCAATAAATATAACCAAGTAGAATCCCTGCCCGAGAACAAAACAACAGTAAACTGATATATGCAGGCTCTGGTTAGTACTTCATATATATCAAAGACTATCTGACATTCAATATAATCAATTTGAAAGTAAATGTTGACGAAGTCAATGTTTACAAAATAGCACTGAAAGATAATGTCACTTCACCAATAAATACTAGAATGATATGGCATTCAATGCAATAAATGAATACTTGACCTAATTAATGCCTTTATCTACCATTCAATTGCTCATAAAGTAAAACATTGTTGCATTAATATGTAATAACCAAGGATGATGTCAACAACTTAGGGTTAGTAGGGTTAGCTAGGGCTAGGGTTAGTGTAGTTAGGGTTTAAAATTCAAAGAGTTTGAGAGTTGTTTGACCAATTTCACTTCAACGTTGGAGGACTTACAGATCAGTGCCTTAGGGTTTAATGGAGTCAAGAGTGAAGGATGCACAGGTTGAAGGAGGACGACTAAGGAATAGAGGGAAGAGCTCTAAAGTGATGCTATGGCAGGGTCTTAGAGACAAAACTCTAGGGGAGAGAGGCTCACTTCGGTGTTTCTATGGCAAGGCCTCGTGCTCTCTCCTCCTTCCTTAGATGGAAAAATGGCTAGCATGAAAGATAAAGTCAAGAAAAGAGAGTCAAATGAGGGAGAGTGTTGCTACAACAAGGATCTATCATCAAACCCTAGAATAAAACGACTCGAAGTGTAGATAACCTAGGCTCAAGACGTCTTCTCCTTCTTGAGATTAAACAAGTATGACTAGCAAAGGGAGAAAAGGAGAAAGGAGTGTAGCTATGGCTAGGCTCTCTTTTTCCTCTTCAATGGCTGAAAATCTCTCTATCAGGGGACCTGAGACAAGGACCTACTTGTGTGCTTGTCACCTAGGGGTTTTGTTCAGCAATAATCATAAATACATGCAAGAAATTAAACTACAACCATTCATTCATTCAAGAAGTTTTGCAGAAAAATACTTACAATTCACCAAGAAATAAATGTGCAAAGCCTAGTTGTAACACCTTCCTTCAAGAGAGAAAAAAAAATATGTCAAAATAGCCTTCCTTCGATAAGTGCGCATCACCCAATTATCCAATAAGCCAAGATAGGGCGCTAATTTCATACCTCACTAATGAGTGAGTAAGTTGTGATGAAAAAATGAGAGTGAAAATCTCCCATTTATACAAAACCTTGACCTAATTTTACATTTTAGGTTAGGTAAAAGGCCGACAAGGCGAAATTATCAAAATCATATTGTTTTACATTAAATTGTCAAATTAAAACCCTAATTGAGCTGTAAAGAGATAAGAAGCCCCTCTAAGGGAGGCGTTAACCCCTTTTAGGGAAAATGGGGCATCCTGGAGAAAAGCGTTATCCCTCCTTGGGCTTATCCAACCTGCCACATGTGCCAATACTGCCCAGTCTACATCCCAAAACGTCCATACTACTATATGTCATCATGGCTATGATGGTGACATCCTAGGCCTTCCAAGGCCAACATTCCACTGAAAAAGGGAAAATCCCCCTAGGTCAATTTCTGTTGGGGTGCCTCTGGTGGAACGTTCTCTTCTTCTCCGGTGCAAGACACCTATCCATCTCTATCTCGTATCTACCCCATGGTGGGGTATCAACGTCCATATGATGGGCTCTTCATCCCCATGGAGGTCCAAACTGATCATCTCCCCATGTGTACCAGTCCAAATGGTACCTGTTCGTCGAGTATGGTCCTGCACATCAAAGGCTACACCCTCCATGGGCTCATCAGTCACAGGGATCATAGAAATGTCAATCACCTTTCATCATTAATATTATTAAACACATGCATAAAATCCCTAATACATCAATCAATAGCTCAAAGACATTACACAAGCCTACAATACAAGTCTGGGAAAAAGGACAAGGCTTCCTATTGGAATAGTGTCCACAAAAAAAAGGAAAGTTCCTAGAGAGATCTCATCCAAACCATGTAAGTGGATGATGTGGTCTGGGGATGTCCAAGCATGTGGGTTAGTAAGGGCCTGGGATGCAACGTGTTACCTGTGGGTGCCTTTTTAGAACGTGAGTTGTCCCTGTCATGGATGCATTTTTTCCAAGCCCATTTTTTCCTTTATTCGTTTTATTCTTTTCTTTGATTGTTTGTTTAAAAGATAATTAAGGGACACTGCCTTGGAATGGTGACCAGAGCTAACAACATTACCCACAAGTACTTTCGTAGAGATGAGAAGGCTAGCTCATGATGGGACCCCCTTTCCCTTGGCCATGCAACCAAGATTTGCTGCCCTGGCGTGGTAACCAACTGGTGGAAATTTCATACTGCTAGGTACCCATGGACCTAATAGGATGGATCGTGATGAGAGCCCCTATCCTCTGATTATGTCTTGTTTTATTATTTCTTAGGGTCCCTCTTGTTTCTTGCTGAGAAGCCTTTTATTGCTTTCTTAGGGATCCCTGGGCGAAGCATCTCGAGGTTCATTTTTAGGATTTTATCTTTTACCAGCTTGCTTTTACCTTCTGGGCCTTTATCCCCTTCTTCCCACAAGGTAAGGTGCATTTCCAAAGTATTTCAACCCAATGTCTGAACAAAGAGAATGGGATAGGTGAGCGGGAAACAAGATGTAAGAGTGGTGGTATGATGGGAGTGGACGATGGCTTTTCAAAAATCCCCCCAGTGGAAAACCAAAACCTACAAACACATGCTTGTTAAGGCACCCTGTCAAACCCCCCAAACATGGTAAAGTGAGCAAAAAAAATATCCAAGCAGTTGTTATATATAAGAGGAATCATATGCATATATTTAAAGGTTTCAATGATCAAAGGTGACACATACCATGATACCTGGACCAATTACCTCATGGATCAAGAACCTCTTCTGATACAAGACCAATTCAATGGTGATGGATGTTGATGTTGTTGTTGTCAAGACAAAAGATGATGGGAGAAAAATATGAGCCCTCCAGGGCTATGCTCAAGTCAATCCTACTCTCGGTACTCCATGTCTAGCACCTATGGGCCTCGAGACATGATATCCTAGTTATCCCTAAAAAGTGGGTATAACATCTGGCTCCAACTCATGGACATGTGCTCACCGTAGAGCGCATGAGAACCTCAACATCTCTGGCATAACCTGCAGAACTGCTTAATCTCGATAGGAGTATCAGTAACAAAATTGGGGCGGTAATGCCACCCTAGCATACACACACACACACACACACACACACACACACACACACATATATATACTGAAATAAAATAAATAATAATGCAAATGTGAAAGCAAACTAACATGAAATGCAAATGGTATAATACACGAATACCAAATGCCTAGTTATCTGTACTTACATGTGAAGTTAGGTCCCCCCACCTTGGTGGGGTTTGAGGAGGTGCTCGCAGATAGGTAATGGGTGCCTTCTCCCCTCCAAAGTGGACAAGTAATATGAGTCATCAACTGATTCCATTCCAACCTTGAAGGGTCCAAGCCATGACTGAGTGCTTCCCTTTACATTAGTTGGCTCTCCTTTCTGGGCATCCCACATCCACACCATGTCTCCTTCCTTGTACTTTATGACTTTGTATTTGGTCGTCCCTTGGACAACCCTGGTGTATTGTGCTGAGGGAGGAGGGTGGGATTCTGCTGTAAACACTTCTTGTTGGGATGGGTATTCTTCTTTCTTGGGCCATTTGATATGATCAAAGTCCTCTTCCATTGCAAATGGCATATCTTCTGGAGAATACTTTTGAAGGGTTTGTATCATCTCGTCTTGTGCTTTGTCATTATTGATGGGGTGAGTAATATATTGCACATGATCTCCTGTTATTTTCACATTGAGGAGACGACCTATCATCCCATTTTTCAAAGGAAATTCCAAGAATGTGATTTCCATCTCAAGGGTTCCACCCAATATTGCAGTAAATTTCCTAGACAACAACATTCCCCACACATCTGGGACATCAACTACCACGATTTCAATGTGGACTATCTTCTCTGGGTACTCCTTTAGTCAAACTTCCACATTCTCAACCACCCCGTGTGTGGGTATGGACTTAGATTCGAATCCACATACATTTCTATAAGGTCGTGTGACCTTCAAACCCACTTGTCACATGACTTTAAGTGACATCATGTTGGCACCTGCACCTGTATCTAACATGAAATTGTTGAGGCTCTTGTCGTTCATTGCTAACATCATGAAGAAAGGAGGGTTCTCATTATATTGGACCCTGAAGTGATTAGCTTGCAACATAATAGGGGGGTCCATGGTTTCATATGATCCCAGAAAGAAAGTGTCAAAGTGTTCCTTGATAGATGAGATCTTAATTGCTTCTCTTAGGGGGACATTTACATGCATCTTCGATAAAGCCCTTTTGAGTTCAAAGTTTAGGTCAACCTTCCCAGCCTTGGATGTCTTGGGAAGAGGTACTTCTGTCAATGAGGGCTTTTCTTGTTCAGTGGTGGGTTGGTTCAACTTCTTCCTTCGGTACACATAAAATTCTTGTTTCTTTATCTTCTCTTGTGATTCCTGGTCCAGGTTTTTTATTACCGCCATCCTTGCTGATCTGGCCGCTTCTTTCACGGCTTCCTGATGTTCTTCATTGGTGATATTTATTTGATGAAACTCCATGAAATGGTCCATGTTGTTGACTTGTTGATGTCCATTACTGTAAGGACACTCATGCTCCCAATGTGCTTCACTACATTCTAGGCACCAAGAATTTTCATCAACAACGTTTGCAGGGGCCAAGGTGTTTGGAACCTCTTGCTCATTCTTTGGTATATGAAATTGGCCTCCCTTATGGAATTTCCCTTTGTACAGGACCTTGGGTGCTTGGGTCTGAGATCTTTCCAATTTGACAATCCTACTCATCATTTTCTCTTGATTTTTTATGATACCACCCATAGAGGCTTGCAACTTGGCGATACTAGCACACCGGTATGAAGTAGGCTCAACGTTGTGAACTATTTTTGGTTTGGTGTCTATTTTCCCCCTTGGATTAGAAAAAGGCTCAATCTTGTATGAAAGGAGGTTTCCCTCTATTTTAGTAGCGATCTCTTGGGCTTCCTGAATGGATTGGGGGTTTTTATCTCTAAGAAGATACCCTAGTTGGCCATTGAAATATCTGGTGTAAACATGGGCAAGGTAATCATCTTTCAGATGATGGATTGCAGGGATCCTTTGCAACAAAGTCTCAAATCTAGTATGGAACTCTCGAATGGACTCATTTTCATATTTGGCAAGGTTATTCAGTCGGGTGAGGAGCATGTTAGGGTATTCTTTGATGCTCCATCTTTTGAGAAAGGCCTCTTCAAGTTTTTCCATGGTTTTGATGCTTCCATCGAGAAGGCTTAGGTACCAATGCCTTGAGGCATCATAAAGAGTAGCGGAGAATAACTTCATGACTAGATCTTCAACATCATCACTAATGGGATGAAGCTGAAAAAATGCCCAAAAGTTTCTCATGTGCTCTTCGGCATTGATTGCATCAGTACCAGTGAATTTAGGAAACCACTTCTCATACTTGGGTGGCATTTGCCTAGGGTAGCCTGGTATGGCTGACATTTCTAATGATTTGAAAAGAGTAGATGAACATTGTCTTTGATTGTTCGTTGGCTTTGTTGTAGCGGACTGAGAGCTAGACATGATTCTTAAAGGAAGGATTTTCCCGAAGAGTGATTTGACAACATGAGAGTTCTTGGGAGGATTCCTTCTGAAAGACAAAGGAGGATTATTGAACCTCTTTTTGGTTTGTGGAGTTGCCAGATAGTTTACTTGAAACTACCAAAGAAAAATGGAAAACACCCTAGTGGAGTCACGAGTTAAGCTTGTAAGATAGGATTTATGAGGCAAGGCTTATCGAAAAGTGTCGTCTTGAGGAGGATTGACTCAGTGTTCCCTGACAACGACGCCAAAATGTTATCGCACAATTTGTATCTAGGAAGAAAGGCTAGAATATAGAGTGACAATATGGCATAACAAGAACCTATTCCACCCAATGTCACCACGATGGGAAGGTTATTTCTCTTTAGGGAGGTGAGGCCCAGGGGAGACGTCCTCAGTGACCTGGGGTTTTGAAGAGGCCAAAGGATAATCAGACAATGACAAGCTTCCCCCTTCACAGTTCACAACCAAAACAGATAGTCCGGCTTATAGCCAACAAAGATAACCAAGTAGAATCCATGCCCGAGAACAAAGCAACAATAAACTGATATATGTAGGCTCTGGTTAGTACTTCATATATATCAAAGACTATTTGATATTCAATATAAGAAATTTGAAAGTAAATGTTGACGAAGTCAATGTTTAAAAAATAGCACTGAAAGATAATGTCACTTCACTAATAAATACTAGAACGATATGGCATTCAATGCAATAAATCAATACTTTACCTAATCAATGCCTCTAACTACCATTCAATTGCTCATAAAGTAAAACGTTGCTGCATTAAGATGTAATAACCAAGGATGACATCAACAACTTAGGTTAGTAGGGTTAGCTAGGGCTAGGGTTAGTGTAGTTAGGGTTTAAAATTCAAAGACTTTGAGAGTTGTTTGACCAATTTCACTTCAACGTTGGAGGACTTATAGATTAGTGCCTTAGGTTTTAATGGAGTCAAGAGTGAAGGACACACAGGTTGAAGGAGGATGACTAAGGACTGGAGGGAAGATATTTGAAGTGTTACTATGGTAGGGCTGCAGAGACAATACCCTAGGGGAGAGAGGCTCACTCTGGTGTTGCTATGGCAAGGCCTCGTGGTCTCTCCTCCTTTCTTAAATGGAAAAACGGCTAGCATGAAAGATAAAGTCAAGACAAGAGAGTCAAATGAGGGAGAGTGTAGCTACAACAAGGCTCTATCATCAAACCCTAGAAGAAAATGACCCTAAGTGTAGATAACCTAGGCCTGGGACATATTCTCCTTCTTGAGCTTAAACATCTACGACTAGCAAAGGGAGAAAAGGAGAAAGGAGTGTAGCTACGACTAGGCTCTCTTTTTCCTCTTCAATGGCTGAAAATCTCTCTATCAGGGGACATGAGACAAGGACCTACTTGTGTGCTTGTCACCYAGGGTTTTTGTTCARCAATAATCATAAATACATGCAAGAAATTAAACTACAACCATTCATTCAAGAAGTTTTGCAGAAAAATACTTACAATTCACCAAGAAATAAATGTGCAAACCCTAGTTGTAACACCGTCCTTCAAGAGAGAAACCAAAATATGCCAAAATAGCCTTCCTTCAACAAGTGCACATCACCCAATTATCCAATAATCCAAGATAGGGCACTAATTTCAGACCTCACTAATGAGTGAGTGAGTTGTGAGGAAAAAATGAGAGTGAAAATCTCCCATTTATACAAAACCTTGACCTAATTTTGCATTTTAGGTCAGGTAAAAGGCTGACAAGGCCAAATTATCAAAATCATATTGTTTTACATTAAATTGTCAAATTAAAACCCTAAGTGAGCTGTAAAGAGATAAGAATCCCCTCTAAGGGAGGCGTTATCCCCTTCTAGGGAAAATGGGGCATCCTGGAGCAAAACGTTAGCCCTCCTTGGGCTTCTCCAACCTGCCACACGTGCCAATATTGCCTAGTCTGCCTCCCAAAATGTCCATACTACTGGATGACATCATGGCTATGATGGGTGACATCCTAGGCCTTCCAAGGGAAATGTTCCATTGAAAAAGGGAAAATCCCCCTAGGTCAAGCTTTGTTGGGGTGCCTTTGATGGAATGTCCTCTTCTTCTCTGGTGCAAGACACCTATCCATCTCTGTCTCATCTATGCCCCATGTTGGGCTCTCAACATACATCTAATGGGCTCTTTAGCACCATGGAGGTCCGAAGTAATCATCTCCCCATGTGTACTGGTCCAAATGGTGCCTATCTGTCGGGTATGGTCCTACACATCAAAGGTTGCGCCCTCCATGGGTTCATCAATCACAGGGTTCATAGCAATGTCAATCACATTTCATCATTAATATTATTAAACACATGCATAAAATCCCTAATACATCAATCAATAGCTCAAAGACATTACACAAGCCTGCAATACAAGTCTGGGAAAAAGGACAAGGCTTCCTATCGGGCTAATGTCCACAGAAAAAAGGAAAGTTCCCAGAGAGATCTCATCCAAGCCATGTAAGTGGATGATGTAGTCAGGGGATGTCCAGGCATGTGGGTACAGTAAGGGCCAAGGATGCAATGTGTTACCTGTGGGTGCCTTTGTAGAAGGCAAGATATCCCTGTCATGGATGCATTTTTTCCAAGCCCATTTTTTCCTTTATTCTTTTTATTCTTTTATTTTCATTTTTTTTCAAAATCTAATTAAGGGACACTGCCTTGGCATGGTGACTAGAGATGAATGCGTTACCCACAAGTACTTTCACAGAGATGAGAAGGTTGGCTTGTGATGAGACCCCCTTTCCCTTGGCCATGCAACCAAGAGTCACTACCCTAGCATGGTAACCAGCTGGTGGAAATGTCACACTGCTAGGTACCCATGGACCTAATAGGCTGGCTCATGATGAGACCCCCTATCCTCTGATTAGGTCTTGTTTTATTATTTCTTCGGGTCCCCCTTGTTTCTTGCTGAGAAGCCTTTTATTGCTTTCTCGGTGATCCCTAGGCGAAGCATCTCGAGGTTCATTTTTAGGATTTTATATTTTACCAGCTTGCTTTTACCTTCTGGGCCTTTATCCCCTTCTTCCCATGAGGTAAGGTGCAGTCCCAAAGTAGGTCAAACCAATTTCTGGACAAAGGGAATGGGATAGGTGAGCGGGAAACAAGATGTAAGAGTGGTGGTATGATGGGAGAGGACGATGGTTTTTCAAAAATCCCCCCAGTGGCAAAACAAAACCTACAGACACAAGTTTTCTAGGGCACCTTGTCAAACCCCCCAAACATGGTCAAGTGAGTAGATGTAAAATACAAGCAATTGTTAGAAATAAGAGGAATCAGATGCTTATATTTAAAGGTTTCAATAATCAAAGGTGACACATACCATGATACTTGGACCAATTACCTCATGAAGCAAGAACCTCTTCTGATACAAGACCAATCCGATGGCGATGGATGTTGTTGGTGTTGTCAAGACAAAAGATGATGGGAGAAAAATATGATCCCTCCAGGGCTATGCTCAGGTTAATCCTGCTCTCGGTACTCCATGTGTAGGACCTGTGGGCCTCGAGACATGATCTCCTAGTTATCCCTAAAAAGTGGGGATAACAATACATATTCTCAGTTTCTTCTGGATTTCTGTCACTTTTAGAGGAAATGTTAGTGACCTGAAACACTGCAGTTATCCCACAATCCAAGGTTTTCATCTTATCATCCAACATTTTGATACGAAATTTACGACCATTACACCACATAGCCTTGTGATGTTTCAAATGCAACATGGAAAACAAGTAAAAAATAAATTTCCAATTAATAATCCTCATATTAGACTTACTAAATATATATTTCAATAATTAAACAAACCAAATACATTGAAAAATTGGGAAAAAACTAGGAAAATGTGGGTAAAATTTTTAACTTGCATGTTCATCTTTTAAACCAAAGGCTAAATCAACTTCCCTTGATGTAAGATCAGGAAATTGATCTCGATGACGATGCACTATTTTAATCATCTTACTCACCCCTTCCCATGATAACCTATCAAAGTATTCTTCAGTATATTGTATCCAATGCTCCATCCAATCAAGGTTGTTTGCAATGTATAAATGTAAAGCATCCCACTCTCGAGAAACTATATGATAGAATAACAATTTAATTTCATTAATTAGTTATTGTTAATAAATGAATAATTTTATAAATGTGTAATATATTAAATCTATGTCAACATCTAATAATTACCTTTCACAGTCCTCATTTTACCTTTCCCCAATAGGATCTCCCCTTCAAATTTGTTGATGGAGTCGAGATGCCAAATGCGAGGCACATTCATATTTTCTACTAATGTAGGTAGACATTGACTAATATACACCATGCATTGATATACCATATATCCCTCAACCATAGAAACCTACGGACGTGATCTTTTTCTAACAAAATCCTTCAGTGACTTCAACTGCCTCTCCACCATCCACATCAACCTTGTGCGTACTATTCCACATAATTCAATCTTCTCAACTTGGTGTATGAGGTAGCGTTATTGTGCATTGAAAAATGTTGGAGGTAGATATTGTTCCATTTGACACATTAGTCGGGAAATTTCTCCCTTCTAATACCTTATATCTTCTTTATGGATTTCTTTTGATGATAGCCACCTACAAATGTCGATGCAATAAAATAATATCAACGCATACATAAATTTGCAGATAAAAGATAATATGTCAATAAGTTACGCTACAAATTACATAAGAAGTACATTTTCCTTATAAAACAATACTTACCTCATGTATTTGCCAAGTACATAAATAATTTGTTTTATGTTGTTGTCAAAGTCATCTGGGAGAGATAAAGGTATAACATACTGTAACAAAAAACAAATAATTATTATTTGTTTCCAAAAAATGCATACCAATAAGGAAATATATTATAAACTACTAATTACCTTAATGAATGTATGCCAGTCATGTGTTTTAACCCCACCAAAAATCACCTTTTTTAGTTAAGATATTTTGTATGTTCGACGAAAAACCCATCAGAAACCTAATTTTTCGAATGACCTCTTTTACAATATTTCTCTGTTGCTTTGTCAATAACCAAGGAAGACTAGTATTTTGTTCACGACCATTTCCATTAGAATTAATAATAACACTTTGCAATGCATGATTAAATTCTTGTATGTCACAACAAATCTTTCCAATTCTCTCTTTGTCGGTCCTTCCATCTAATTTTCACCATAACAATTCTGTTATGTTCTTCTCGATATGCATTGTATCAAACAAATGAACTATTTTTAGGTGCTCATAGTATGGCAGTCTATTGAATTGCATCGGGTATTCCTCGTGGAAGCCCATTCGTTCCTTAACGACATTCATGAAACATCAACAAATTGAAATTAACACTGATTAATGGGACAAAATGAAATTAATACTAATGAAATTAACCAAATATTTATATAATAGGTCATACATAAATAATTTGCGTACCTTGACGATTTCTAATATATTCCAACTTCCATAGGCGAGGTGTCATTCTTCATGGTTTTTTTTCATTTTCTTCTTTACCATTGAAATTTGCTTTGTCTATAGTTCAATAACTATGGTTCTTAGGCAAAAAGTGCCTATACTCATCAAACACTTCCTTTGCTAAAGTCCTTGAACGACGAGATTTCTTCTTCAGACCACAAACTGGGCATGCAAATTTACCCTTTGTTTGAATACCTACAAGATATATGAATAAGTGTAACGTTAAATTCGAGTTACAATTTAAAATAATGCATGATTTGTTCAATAAATATATATAATATTAAATCAAAAAATAAAGTAACAATATACCACAAAAATGTGTTAACCCGGGAGCATCATGAATTGTCCATGATAGTATTCCATGGAATTGAAATC
>JZKD02S1604990.1:312656-345716 GCA_000966675.3 Picea glauca | reverse complement strand
CATATCAACATTTAGAAATCACTTATGTTATATTAATTATTATTACTAATTATCTTTAGATTATTAGGTTATAAATAAAAACACTACAAAACAAATACTACAAAACCCTAGAACTGTATACCTATTTAGAGATATCAACATCTACAAAATCACTCATGATATATTAATAATTATCACTAATCAACTTAATTTATTAAGTTCCTTAAGCTCTATTAAAAATTAAAATGCAAAAAAAAATACTATTAAGTAATATAATAAAATTAAACTCCCTCTAACCCTAAAACTTTAAATTATTTATATTTATTAAAAAACTTTAATTATTTATATTATTCACTATTAAAAGTTACGTTTAAATTTATTAATAATTAATTTGTTTTTAATTAGCTTTGAATTAGGGTTACATTTAGCCGACCTGGTTATCTTATTTACTGTCCTGCATATACACTATTAATGACTAAGATTAGCTAGCTCTCTAATTGACGATTAGTCCTGATGATGAATCCCGATCCAGATTCGAAACATTGATGACAAAATGACACCAACTGTGGATTCTCCGGCAAATGATTTTGAAATTCCTCACCACAGAAATATGAAAACAATGTATATGTCACGCATGTACAAGAATATATAACACAATTTATAAATGAAGCGAACAACACAGTAATGAAACCTATGTATGTGTATTACATGAATGAATATTTATGAAGTTATTTGCAGCGCTACATGAATACCAATCAATGAAATGAAGGCATTGTAGATTGGATCGATCAACACATTCTTTGTAGCATGAAGGGAGTAGATTGAATAAATAGCACAGTTGGTAGCATTGAAATGGATTAAAATGAAATGAGAATTAGCGAACAAAAGCAAAAAAACAGCAAAAGAAAACCAAATAAAACAACAAGCATAATGAAATTAAATAAAATTACAAAGTAGGGACATCACTTGGGTTGAGGGGCCCTTCCCAACCATGGGCAACGTGCTTGGAGAGTTATCTCATATCAAAATAAGTTTAGAATCGCAACAACAACAAATTTATTCATGTTAAATAAAAATTGCAGCCTCCACTTGCAATAAATACCTAGTTCTGATATATCCAATCCTCCCTAGCTTGCTACCTCCATCCTTCATTTATACATGAAAGGAGAATGGGCGACAATACACAATCTTTGGAATAACAAATTTAATACCTTTTGAGATGCATCTATCCATCGTTCCTCTGGATGAGATTTTCTTGAATAAAAATAAAGAATTAGCTACAACCAACGAAGGATCTCATACTAATTTAAATGATCAGATAACTAAGGTGTGAAACCCAAGGCCACGTCATCAAATCTGGGCGTGGTGTTTTCAAATCTAGACATATCACGAAATTTGAGTGGATGTCAGTTCTAAGAACCATCGATAACTCCTCAACCGTTCATTTGTTTGTAAAAAGGCTTGCTTAAGACCCAATTTTCCATTCTTGGAACAAAACCCATGTTCCAAATTCTTCATAATATTCCTTATTTCCATGAAAATAGAGGTTGAAATTAACTATGTAGAACTTTTATTAATTTGGCTGAATTATTCCCCCTGAGTTGGAGGTCCACATGTGCGACCTGGGTGGATTTTGACATGCAAATTTGTATGTCGACGTCGCTGTGGAGAAAACCCATGTTTATGATTTTTTCCTTAAAGCACGCGATTATGATAAACAACGATAGGTACCAGAATGACAATATTGGTGCAGAAACGATGAACTGTTGTTATGGTACAAAAATACTGATTGTGCTAGTACAAGAATCACACTTCACAAACTGTAATAAGTAAACCATTATATAGTCATCTTTTAACCACTAAAAATATAGAAAAGACGATATATTAACCACACAGGATATAATGACGAATGATGGCATTTAATTAGGGTTTATGGTGTGTATTAAAAATGAAATGCGGGAAAAGGTGTAATAATGAATGTATTTGTATAGTAGAAAACATGCCAAAAGTGGAGCCCAACACACCCACAAACCCAAAAATTTGCATGTCCTCATGCAAACAAGGTGAAAAACTTATGATACTCTATTTATAAATTTATGTGACATTGTTTCTTTGTGTAGGTGTTGGTTCTTGTGGAGCGACACTCTGGAAAATTGATTATACTGTCACAAATTGATTCAAACAGAGAGACAAAATTATCATAAAAATACAGGAAAATCAAGGGATGGGTTATCACAAGGTAATATTGAATGGTATGAGTGTGGAGAATGTGAAATAATGGGGATGGTGGTCGTATGAACTTGGACACTTTTATACTTTGTATCTTATATTCATTCTAAGACCAAAATTTACTTGTGGTTCTTTGCTTGAATAGGCAACCATTACTTCATCCTCTTATTCATAATCTTTCAAATGAAATAGGAATGTTTTATGCTGTAGAAGGAGATGACACTATAGATGTTTCTTTGTGTTTGTATTTGTATACCACATATTTCCTTTTCATTGTTAGGTCTTATGATCATAGTATAATTTTCATTATGACTAGTGGAGTGAAAATGGAAAGTTTAGTGAGTAGTTGTGATGGTACTTTCTAAGTTGTAATAATGCATAGTGGAGTGTGGAGTAGGTGATAGTGGTTATGCATCATGTTTTCCAAATTCTTAGTAAATTAAAGAGATTTATACATGTTTTACCTCAAGTTAACCGATGCACATTGAAGTGGAAATTATGCAGAACCTGATGAAAGATATGTGGAATCATGATATGGACCACTGAAAGTTGAAGATGAGAAGAACTAGGTTGAGAACTACTGAAGAGAATGAAGTTGATGAGAGATACACAAAATATGATGAGAGATGAAGAGAACGGAAGCTGATCTGCTAGATCCCAAAAAAATTTGGCTACGATGAACTAAAGATGTTGGAGATGATGAAGAGAGACTCTGAAGATTCCGAGATATCCCCCAAACCCAAGAGTTTGCATATCCTCCTACAAACTGCTTAAGACTGAGTGACATGCGACTATGAGAAAACAACTGCTACCAACTTTTGTTGATACCAATCTGAGAGTTGCTAAGAACAAAAATATGAGAGATGATAATAAATTGTGGGCATAAAGTCCATGATTGCTAAGCTTGACCACACAGAGAGAAAATCATAAGATTGTATGATAAACTGATCATAACATGAAGTACATCCAATGTCACATTTTGACAATTTAGATTTGAACAATTTTTGAAGATCACTTATGAATATTCCCCCTCTATGATTGACTGAGATAATTCAAGAATAACCCACAAAAAATGTATAATCAACTTTTCCGTTCTATAGAAAATATTTCTATTTCCTTGATTAAACAAAATTCATCAAAAGATTAGGAACACTTGTGTTTAGAGAGCTCTGTATAAATTAGAGTAGGGATTTTGTTCTACTCCTTTAGGAAGGAAAATAAAAGATTATTAGCAGTCTCAACAAATGAAAACCCCATAGGAAACCAATCAACCTTTTTCACTCTGAAAATATTTACAATCATTCAAGTAATACAGATAAATTTCACAGTTGAGTATATTAAGCTTATAAGATCATGGTCCCACTCTTAAGATAGTGCATCTTAGATATAGTATGAATTGGGTGATAGGGTCTTAAGTTCAACTTAGGGTTATTCTCAAATGGAAAATAAATGGATTTTATTTAACCTTTATTTCAACCATGCATGCTTCTTCTTAATGATTTACACAAGTATATCGTTCATACAAACAAATATAGATTAGGCATATCAAAATCTAACCCACTACCAGCAAGTCTTTTCAGTACTCTGATGGGGTAATTTTGACATATAAGAAATACCCCCCCCTATGAAGAATGCCCCATTTCCTAGGAGCTTGTTCAGTACCCTGATGGATTTTCCTAGTCATACCACAGGCAGGTATCCGCTGCCAGCATACCTGTTCAATATCCCGACGGGTTAGCCTCTTACACCTATTTTCCATCATAGGCTCTTGTCCCAAACTTCACCCTCAAGATAAAATTTCATAGGTTTATTTTGCATGGGTGAATGGAGGAGCAACTCTGAAAACCTTTTTATGAGATGGGATGGTATTATGTTGGAAGATATTCTACAGATTGCCCATAAAAGATTGTTCGCATGAAAAATAGACTTATGTATTTATATCAATCCAAGGACATATCATGGTTAAATTTATATAATGTGTGGTGGATGAGGCCATTATAGAATAACCTAAAGTACCTCTAGTCCCTAAGGTCATCTTCTTCACATAGGATTATAGTAGTGTTCCCATGGGTAGAAACATCATGTACTCTCCTACTACTATTTAATAAAAATACTCTATTGACCAACTTTGAGATAATATCAGGTTGTACTAGTTGCCTATGGGTCTCATAATATGGAATTTTAACTTTATGTAATCCCATAATTAAAAAACACGACTATGAACTACTGCTATAATAAATGGTCTGGAATTTTGTATAAAAAAAGGAGAATAAATATCTAAAAGAAATGAAAAAGATTTGTTATGTCAAGAAGTCTTGGGTTTTATATTTGAATTTTTTCTTTTTAGTTTTACCCTGTTAATAATTGTCTAAACTGTAAATTCTAGTAAGGAAAATAGTTCAGAAAAATAGTAGGGAGACTAATAAAAGTTAGAGAACAATTTTCAAACAAACAAAGTTTAGGGGGATAATAGGAAATGAAATTCAGTTGTCCCAAAACAGTATTAGGTAATAAAAGATCAAAATATAATATAATTTTTATGAAACAACAGAACCAAAAGAAATGAAATTACTTCCTTGAATAAGTTATGAACATGTTCTCCCAATCCAACTGAAATGAGGATACCTAAAAAACTCCAACAAATCATCATAGCCTAATTTATTTAGAAATCTTGGAAAAAGATCTGACTTTTAGCTGAAAAACATATAAAAAAATTTGGGGCAACGGTCCCTCTTAAGATTAGTTTCTCAGTCTCACAGTGACAATTATTGAAAAAGACATAAAAAACGATGCTGCACCAAACTAACAACTACATGCAACATTTTTTAATTTATTGTCCTACTTTACCTAAGAAAATACCCCTTTTCAAGTATATGAATATTTCCAATGAAGTCATGTGCGTAACATGATCATAAATATACTCACATTCAGGTTTATATAATAAACTTAAATAAGTACTCGAACATGATGAACCAACAATTTTGAATAATATGACATGAAGAGTTGTTGAAGAAGAGAGTGGTGGTGCAACCTGACAATCCTTCATTTAAACCACTATGTGTATTATTTTCTTTAGCTGCCTCGATCTCAGGTTCTAATGGCTTCTCCTGATTAGATATGGTCCATGAGTCTTCGATCTCCTTTGTTGTTTGGTCAAATTGATCAATGAATGTTTCTCGATCTTCTTGTAGGCATGGCTCATAGGAATTTGTTTCTTCTATGTCTTTTGGAGAAGAAGATAGGTTTTGTATTGATGTCGAGATGTGCTCTTCCTGAGAAGAAGAGATCCCAGTTGCTGCTAGGATTTGAGGAAACTCTTCCAAACTCATTGTCATCTTTGAATCCATCTTTCTGGTTGATGGGTCCCATCTCACACATGGATTAACACATGGGGTTCTTACAACACCCAAAATATTTTTTCTTTTTAATATTTTTGATGAAAAATGAAAACTAACTACACACTTCAAACAATTTTAACCAAACCATAAAAAATAATAGAAACTAATTGCAAAAATTGAAAATCACACCCCACTTGCATCAAAAGAAACACACTAGTAGGAAAGTAAACACACTTTGCGAAAGAGAAACACACTTGCAAAAGGAAAAGACCTGGGTTTGGGTACAGACCCACTAAAGTGGATGCGTAGGTTCTTACCTCTCGTCTTCTCGTCTTTCCTCCACCAGGCTATGTAATTTAAAGGAAACCTAACTACCTAGACTTCAATCCCTTTAGCACCTCCCTGACAACGACGCAAAAAATGTGGGGTAAAATATATGCACTATTAATTCCCAACATTAAATTGTCAACCAGAGAGTCGTAGACTTAGAGGTGCAAGCACATGAAATGCAGGATTGGAGCCTAGTTTAGCCTATTCTAAAGTTGAAAAACACACTTGAAAATGGAATGAATGAAAGCAAAGATGGGATTAAAATCGAAGTGCAGGAATCCAAAGTAAAAGAAATGAGATCAAGTGCAGGAAATAAACAAAACTATAAGAAAACCAAATTAAAACAAACTAGATTAAAAGACAAGCAAGGCAATCTGAAAGTACATGTAGAATTTACCCAAACTAGCATTCAAATCAATCAGTTGGATGAGGTTACTCAAACCCTCATGTATGTGTGCTACTGACCTCAAGTAGAATTTACCAGCTTTAAGAGCAAATCCACCAAACTCCTAACTAACCCTATCTTGAGAAAATGATGTAACGCAAAGACTTCAAAGACACACGATTTAGAGAGTTGTCCTGAAGAAAAGATACACCTGGAAATGAAAGTGAAGTCAATGTTGATATGGAATTAATTTTGTTTTTTGTACAAGATTAATGAATGTGTTGATATGAGATTAGTTTGGTTCTTTGTACAAGAATGGGATGGATTCTCATGGACAATATAATTAACATTGCATTTACACTCATAAACAAATCAATGCATAAACAACAAAACAATATATATAACAATGTAAACAATATAACTCTTAAAACATAAATAGTATACACAAATAGATTGACAAAATATTATTCATATCATAATAAACAATCATATAATATATAGCATATCATAATAAACAAACATACAATAAAACAATTGGCAATGCACATAATAATAATAAATAACAACAAAACAATATATGTATGATGACACATGTAACTAACATAACTATAACATACTAATCATAACATAACTTCTATTATAACATAATAACATAACCTACAATACAATAATACAACATTAACACAATTGTATTGTAACACAATATATAGCACAACCTTTGTATAACACGATGTAATCGTTATATGCAGTGAATGTAACAATGCATTATACAATGTATATGTCACGCATGTACAGGAATATACAACACAATTTATAAATGAAACAAACAACACATTAATAAAACCTATGTATGTGTATGAAACAAATGAATATTTACAAAGTTATTTGCAATGCTACATGAATACCAAGGAATGAAATGAAGGCATTGTAGATTGGAGCGATCCACACATTCTTTGCAGTGTGAAGGGAGCGAATTGAAGAAATAACAGAGTTGGTAGCATGGAAATGGATTAAAACAAAATGAGAATTAGTGAACATAAACAAAAAATTAGAAAAGAAAACCAAATAAAACAACAATCGTAATGAAATTAAATAAAATTACAAAGTAGGGACATCACTCGGGTCGAGGGGCCCTTCCCGACCATGGGCAATGTGTCTGGAGAGTTAGCTCAAATCAAAAGAAGTTCAAAATCACAACAACAACCGATTTATTCATGTTAAAAAAAAATTGCAGCCTCCGCTTACAATAAATACTTAGTTTTGATATATCCAATCCTTCCCAACTTGCTACCTTTATCCTTGATTTATATATGAAAGGAGAAGGAGCGGCACTACACAATATTTGGAATAACAAATTTAATAAATTTCGAGATGCATCGATCCATCGTTCCTGTGGATGAGATTTTCTTGGATAAAAATAAAGAATTAGCTACAAACAACGAAGGATCTCATACTAATTTAAATGATCAGATAACTAAGGCTTCAAACCCAAGGCCATGTCATCAAATCCGGGCATGGTGTTTTCTAATATGGACATATCACAAAATTTGAGCGGATGTCAGTTTGAAGAATCATCAATAACTCCTCAATCGTTCATTTGTTTGGAAAACAGAATGCCTAAGACCCAATTTTCCATGCCGAGAACAAAACCCATGTTCCAGATTCTTCATATTATTCTTTACTTGCATGAAAATAGAGGTCGAAATTAACTATCTAGAACTTTTATTAATTTGTCTGAAATATTCCCCCTGAGATGGAGGTCCACACGCGTGACCTAGGTGTATTTTGACACACATTTCTATATGTCGACGTCATTGTGGAGAAAACCCATGTTTCTTATTTTTTCCTCAAAGCATGTGATTATGCTAAACAACGATAGGTACCAAAATGACAATATTAGTGCGAAAACACTGAACTGTTGTTATGGTACAAAAATACCGATTGTGCTAGTACAAGAATCACACTTCACAAACTGTCATAAGTAAACCATGATATAATCATATTTTACCATTAAAATTATAGAAAAGACAATGTATTAACCACACTAGATATAATGACAAATGATGGCATTTAATTAGGGTTTACGGTGTGTATTAACAACGAAATGTGGGAAAATGTGTAATAATGAATGTATTTGTATAGAGAAAAACATGCCAAAAGTGGAGCCCAACAGTCATCTCAATCATTCTTGGTTTCCCCTCACCATCTCTCTCATAGCATCCATGGTCTATCTTGGCAACTTTCCCCCTCTTAGCAGTTGTGCAACACATATTCAAATTCTATTAATAACATAAATTCATACATTGACCATTTTATACAAGGGTTCACTAAATCAAACATTCACACAAATTTAGTCTGTCATAGTCTCTTGGCAAGTTATAATTATATTTACAAACTGGGGGAAATAGGGGTATTACATAAAACAAGTGAAATTAGTAGCAAAGCTACTTATACATGCCTCTTAGAAATATGTTAATGTAATAGTTCTAGGTAATCGAAAGTGAAAAATGAAAATAATTAAAAAACATTTAAAACTTGTAACAATGTATTTCTTGTGCATTGCCTAAAATCAAAATCAAAATAAGAGTGGCTACTCCATGTGTTTAAAAGTTGAAGTAGAATTGAACAAATTTAGGTGTTAGTAACTATTGACAATGTCACAAGTGTAAATTGAAGTTTTCAAAACGTTCTTAAAATAAATAAATTGATGAATAAAAGATGTGGCATATTAGTCCTATCCATAACACTCTAAAGTATAACTAAACTAGAATTCATGAAGTACTTGTTTGGCTTGTAAGGTGGTTACTAGTCAAGGGTTATATCCTACCCAAGAGTATAAGGAGGTAAGAGGTAAGGAAAACTCCCTTTAGTGGGATAATCTTCCTTCGTCTATTTAATGTCAGCCTTGGGTTAGGTGAGAAGAGGTAACATGACAGGTAAATCCACTTGCTTTCTACTTGCTTGAGGTGAGAGTGAAACTATTAAGCAGCACATGATAATAGTGTGGAGGTTTACAAGCTCATATACTAGCTTTGGAGGGATGACTGATAGGGTTTACTGGAACAAGTAACCATTGCTTTCTTCCTAGAATAGGATTATTCAATTCAATTGGCTACATTATTTTATGGAGATATTTCCATATAAGGATGGATTATTCCAAGGGGACATTTCCTCCATATAAGGAAGTTGATTCTCTAAGAGAAGAAGGAAGTTTCTTCCCCGAAGCTAATTTGTTGCACCTGATTCTCAAAACCCGAAGCAGCTAGGGTCAGGACTAAACTAGCTAAAGGGCAAGAAGGTTTGAGTTAGTGGATAAATGGTTAGAGGGTATGTTGGTTAGTGGGTAAATGGTGAGGAGGTTAGTATATTAGTGGCTGGGGTTATTTTGGGTTATATGAGTTATGCATTAAGGGGTTTATGGTAGTGGGTTGGGGTTAGTGGATTAGTGGATCATGTTTAACTTAAATTTATGGGGTTAGTATGTTAAAAGAAAGGTGTTTCATGACTTGGTAATTAAATATAGAAAATACATTAAGGAGTCAGTGAGGTATTTCTACTCTTAACCATGAAACTTTATACCAACCATATAACTTCTCACTATCCAACTATGCATACTTTTCAGTGCTTCCTCTAGAGTTATGAGATTATATAAGTAATACAAATTTGTATAATATAGTTAAATGTTTTTTGTTTTCACATCTATTAGAAACCTAAGTTCTCTCTCATAAGCATACAAAGAAATTTTGATATATTAATTAACATAATTATTGAGAGGAATTTATTATTCATAATCAATATACATCTTACATTATAAAATATTATTTGAAAAGCCGATTAATTTGTAGTCAATGTGCTTTAACTTTTAAATAATTTGCAATTTTTTCACTTTTAGTCTCCAAAAATTTATCTATTAAATTGATTATTCTTTAAATTGAAAAATAAATTTTAAGTTTTCTAAATATAAATTCCTATTTTGTGATTGGTTGTTAACTAAGATTAGACAATTTTTATGTAGTTTTACACTTAATTGTCAGATTTAAAAAAATAATTTTAAAAATTAAAAATTAAAATATCAAATAGTTTTCCATGTGTCCTTATTAATTATGGTAATGAATACTTATTTGTACACATGTCACTTATATTACTTATTTTATATACTACATAAATATAGTAATAATAAGAATTAAAAATATAAAAATTAACAATTAATTTTGATATTTCAAATTCGTATTATTATTATATTTATTTAGTATCCATGTGTACAAATAAATATGGATGTGCAATATTACATATAGTAACAATAAGAATTTTAAATATTAAAAGTAATTATTAATTTTAATATTTCAAAATCTTATTACTATATTTATATAGTAATAACATGTTAAGGGTCTAATGGTTAAGAACATGTGTTTTTTCTTAAGAGGTCACAAGTTCAAATCTAGAAGGGGGTAGGGTATGTATACCTCCGTAGACTTTACTAGTTAAATCACTAGGCGAAGAAAGTCAAAACAAATTCACTACAAAACAATTAGAATATAATATACCTTCAAACAAGTATAATAAACACTTATAATAAACACTTATTGATGATGGTGAAATTATACAAAATGGACAAAGTGGCATCCATTCATTAGAGGATCATGAAAATAAATGGACAACCATACATTAGTTCAGAGGGAATATATATATATATATATATATATACCAACCAACCATTGAAATATGCTTATTTCTATATTTACATCATTATTGATATAATTTTTAAAAAATGTCAACACTTTATTTATGAATCGTAATTACTTATTGGACTTTATCATTAATATAACTTACATTTATTTTAGTTTATTTTAATGTATTTTATTATTATTTTTAATTGAAATTAGAGAATTTTGTATTATAAAATGTTGCAATAAAGTTGAACAACAAAAAGTATATAGAGACTATTGTCATGATTTCTTCAATATACTAAGTAGATAAAATATGTCAAAAATAAAGATTTACATACATCCACAATTATAACATTCCAAAATTTCTTGTAGATATAGATTTTTAAGAAGATTCCTAAAATTCTTATCGATCTATAATACATATCAATTAATGAAAAACATGATGGCTATTGGCTTCTTTTATCCAATGATGGAGAAATGATAATCTCAGTTTCCCAAATCCATATCTTCTATCATTTGATGGACAATATCTTCCTCCTTTGGATTGAAATCACTAATATCCCGGGGTTAGAGGTAGTAGAGTGGGATCCTTTGTTGAGATTATATTTCTCAACATGGAGCATTTTACCTCCAAAATATCAATTTGTTGTTTGTTTTGAATTAGATTATTCACGGTCATTGCATTATGAGAGGTGCATTGATGCTCATTCTCGTGGACTTCAGTGGTCACATAAAAGAGTGAGGTTCTATTGCTTTGATTGGATTCCTTGTGCCTTTTAGAACCGTGTCTAATTACTAAGCTTCTTGGTAATCCATGGATGAAGAATCAAACTCACACGAGGTAAGACCATGATGCTAATTCAAAATAAATGCTTGAATTTGTTTTATGGATAAACACAATCGCCCAGATAAAATTGGTCTGTGAAGGGGAGAGAAACCCTATTTCATGAACACAAAAGATTCCATCCCACTATGCCATAAACCAACCTCGAGCTATAGGGGGACTAGAACATCGAATATCCATAGCTTGCAAACACCATAACAAACAATTCTGGAATAACAGTTTCCAAGAGGTATCCAGAGATGCATAAAAAAATATCCAAACACCAAATTTTTTTTGGAATGTCAAAACAAAGAAATGACAATGTGTTAAACATCCGCTAAAATTTTATTCAATAGAAAAAGACTTAAATACACATACCAAAGGAAGAGGGAAGTCCTTACCGCATAGAATCTCCAACTTTGAGTAGTCCTATGCCAAGTTGTGTCACTCAATCCATCCATGCAAGCCTCCATTATCCCACCTTTCCCTTGATAAACTACACTTAACGGTTCAAGATATCAACTAGAAATTAATTCAAGCATGTGTGGAGTGTAGGGGTAAGTCCTTTCATATCTCGATCCCTCCCTTGAAATCAGATGACGGTGATGTCATGACATATATGTTGATTAATGGTGATGTAACATGTCTCTATGACCATTAAGAAATAAGGATTAAGGTATAGCTTGATGTTATGTACCCACATTTTTCAGAAGAATCCCCATTTTGAGCTTTGTTTCCTTGTTAGCTAGAGAGTCAACCTAATTGTTACGTTCTCTTAGAACCTGGAACAATGAGACCTTTTGAAATTTGCAAACCTACTTCTGAATTCAAGCTTAAGTATGCTAACTTACTATAAGAAGGAGTCTTTTATGAGATCATCAAGTGGATGATTATACTTGAATCACTGATAACAATCAATGTCTTTGTTTTTGCTTCATTTATTGAGAGAAGTCCTTGAAAAAGGGTGTACACCTCCACTTGATTGTTTATGGAATTCCCTAGACCCCAAGAAAAGGTTTTTTCTTTATGTCCCTTGGAATCGAGAATAAACCACCCCACACTTGCCACCCCTTGTACTTTATTATTATAAAGTGACTTATAATTGATGTTAGAATTAGCCAAATAATATACCTAAAAGGTTCATTACAAATGTTTTAAGCTGTAACAGCCCCTTCTTCGTGACTACAAGCGAAGCAGAAGTGCGTTTTATTTTTTTATTTTTTTTGAAAGGCAAGATGGTGACGACAACAATAGTTAACCACACAATTGATGACGAACACAAGCACACAATCCATGCAAAAAGCTACTATGACTCCAAGCACTGGCACAAGAGAAACTGGGTGAGATGTGCGTAGGACAACAATAAGGAACGACTACCATCCCGACGCAATTAGACACGCTTACAAGATAAGAGAAAACATCCCCCTCCCGACACAACGGCCTTGACGAACAAGATTAGAACCTCAGGGTGCGTGAACCAAATGCATGAAGGCGTTCAAACCATGCGCCAAAATAAAATTTGCAATGCTCGAAAACTCTCACACGGAAGACACTGACTCCGGCCAAGTTATCATTCGCCGCTATCCAATAGGGTGCGCCATGATCCCCTCATCAAGAATCATGATGTCCCCAGAGGATAGACATGTCAATAACCTTGGTGCAACACATCCCAATGAGACCAAAGATTCAAGAAAATCCAACGTGCTAGGATGTGAAACAAATGACAAGAAAACTATGCACATACCCCAGGAAACATATCGACGAGACGCAGGATGACGTCAACAAGAAAATGCAAGTTGTTACACGACTTCGCCAACAACTTCACTTCTTCATCAAGTCTAATGCTAATGATTACAAATCTAATTTAACATTAGTTGCACTCTAATTTAGCAAGTATAATTTACAGTTTAGTCAAAACTCACCAATCTCATTTAATCATTAATTACAATTTAATTCAGCAAGTTCAATCTACAATTTGGTCAATACTCACTAATCTCATTTAATCATTAATCACCATCTAATTGGGAAATTCTAAATAAATCCCAAAATTACAATCTAACTATCAATTAACAATATATAACCACATTAACCATATCAATGTAGAATGCTACAATTATAACACTTGCAAACCAATTAAATTACACATGTCGTCTATCTATAGTAACTGTACCAAAATAACTAGCTATCTATTAACATTAAGAAGGAAACTGTTGTCCATTAACATCGTTGTAGCAATTGTCATCCCTGTAGCATTTAACATGGCAATTAATATAGCAAATAACATTGCAATTAACAAGGCAAATAACATGACAAATAACATAGCGATCAACAATGCATTTAACATGGAAATTAACATAATTGTTGACCATTAATGCAATCTATTCTCATATTTACCAAAATAATAAAAGAACATTTTCATTATCATGCATAAATCTTATGATTAAGGTGCTAATTAACGAAAAATCTTCTAAAAAGTTATCTAGCCAAAATAAAAGTGTTAAGGTCGAAACGGATGTCCATGACTAACTGGAGATCTGGGAATGCTATCATCTAGCCACTAAAAGGGGGGATATCCCAATTAATGTTCCATTGTCCAAGTTTGTACCAGTAGGTAAGAGTTTATTACCATTGAACTCAGTAAAATCATAAGCAGTAAATGCATAACTCAATCAAGTGAAAACGCAATGTAAAAGTTCAGGCAAGAAACCCCTTCAGAAATCGCAAGGCAATGGTGAATGCTAGAGAATTCCTAAGGAGGGTAACATCATCGGGTAAGAAGTAGAAATCGCGGTCTGGTCCAAGGCAAGATTGTTGTACAATACACACCAGAAGGGAGCTATATATTTTCTGTCATTAATAATAAAAAAATCGTTGTACATTAACAGAATATAATTTCGCATTGCCATTAAATAAAAATTGTAAATGCAATTAACTAAAATCACAGACACAATAATACCATTCCTTTCACTTAACCAGGAAATCAATAAGGACACTGCACAGTAAAGAAATTTTGATTTCACTCAAGGAGAAGCGTGCTGTCAAAACGTCTTCAACAAATTTAAAAGCATAAACAAATATATAAAAATACAGTCAAAATTTAAGGCAAACAATGGCCATTCAACAACAAACCATAGTCATCATTAAATGGAAATTTCATGGTCATTCCAGTGGAAAACTCAGTCATTAATTAAGGGAAAATTCGTGGTCATTCCAACGACAAACCCAGTCAACATTTAAAGGTGAAATCGTGGTCCAAATCGTGGTCATAAATTAAGAATGAAATTAACAATATATAATATGTTGGGTGTATTTAAGGAAGTTCAATAACACGGTTTAAGAAAATAAGTCTCTGTGCATACAATTAGAGAAAAAAGTGAACCCTACATACTGTTGGGTGAATTCTAATCAGTTAAAACTCAGTTAAATTACAACGTTGCTAACACAACATGAAAACACAATCTTCCAAGGAAATTTCACTATTAGTTAACATAAGTTTACTACCCTAAATGTTAAAACAACACAGTCATTGACAGATAGATTCATAAAACTCATTGTCCAAAAGCCAAATACAGTCAATGTCCAACAAGAACGTTCGGTACACTACCACACGATTTGCTATCAAAAATGATAACGCTGTCTAAAACTATAAACATTGGCTCCTTATATAATTTTCTCATTATAAAATCGTACATGAAAAAAATCAAATTGTAGATCGCAGTCACCATGTAAAATGACAATCAATAATTAAGGAATCTCAGTCAGTAAAATAAATAAATTGCAGTCCATACACCAAACAAGCGCTGGGATAAGTGTAATAACGCAGACACATAAAACAATAAAACACAGAAAACAGTAAGAGAAGCGCAAAGATCCATGGGAAAAATCATTGAAATGACCACAAAGGTTCTATCAGCCCAAGCACAGAGAAAATCCAAGGTTAGGCCCTTAAGGCACGGAGACAAAACAAGCGCAGAGATAAACCAACAATGACGCAAGAGATCCATACATAGAGGTACTTTATGCTATAAGGTGCAAGACAACATTCAACCGAGGAAAAACAACAGAGGTAGACTACTGACAGGAATGTCCTTCACTCATCATCCACGCACAGAAAAGCAGGGTGTTGAGATCCATAGAACTATTAACGTCGAAGCGACGACCGTAGATCAGGATCCTGGCTGACTGCTCAGGTGAGGAATGATGATCTAGGGACGAAAGGCAAAACCAACCGCAATCATCACAAATAATTAAACCATAGGGCGGTCAAGACATGTCAGGAATCGAAGGCCATGGGAGTCAATCAATCATTGAGCTAAAGGCTATGGGAAAAAATTAGTCATCCACTAGAATTCTAAGACAATCATTTTCCTTACCCAATTAAACATGTAGATCTAAAAGCATAAATCATACTAACAATCTACCATGCAAAAATAAAGGAAGCGTATCGTTTCCCAATCACCCGTTCCGAGTTGATGTCCCGCATGCTTCATGCAACTCCCGCTGTTCGACCGATGAGACTTCATCGGTACCTCCCAACCAATGCTAGGGGTACTCTTCTTCCCCCTTAGCCCCCCAAGGTGCAAAGGGGCCACACACACTATCCAGAGATTCATCTAGATCCCATCTCGCCTTGCAAGGCCGAGCTACCACTCCTCATTGAGTTGGGTATCCCAAATCCCACAAGCTAAGTCAGTCAAGTATAGATTTGTACAGTGTAATGTTACACAAAACAGAAGAGATCCATCTTTCTCCTCCTCCCTCATTTATATAGATTTTCTAAGTCAGTTACTTTCCCCAAATCCCTTTTAATTTATTGTTCATTAATTTAATTCATAATAATCCTCCTCCTGCATGTGTCGCCCATCCCCTTCATTCCTCCATAAATTAATTTCATTAATTAATTAATTACCCCTATTTACCTCACTCACCTAAAGGCACTCCTAGAATCACTCTTAGGTGTCCCCATATCCCCTTACAAGTTTTAATGACTTTCCCCCTTATTAATTCACTAGTGGAGTTTAAATTAGAAAGTTCTTAAATGTTAGATACCTTACTAAGTTAGACTATCTTCTTTTTCCTAGTGTTTCCCCTTTCTTTTATGTTTCCCTCTTTTTCCTAGTTTCCTAATTATTTTAGATTTCCCTCTTTCACCTTTTTATTTAAACTCAAAAAGGCATATGCAGAAACTTACCCTTTTTCCTTTTTTCTTTTTAATGAATAAATTTTTAATTAGCATAATATAGTAAAACAATTATTTCCCCTTTTTAAGTTTTATCCCAAAAGATTTTTATAAATCAATTTAATTGCTTACCCCCTTCTTGTCACAAGATTAATGAAGATTATCATTATTATTTATTATTATTATTATTATTATATAATTTTTTTTAAATAAATAGATAAAATTTTACCACTAGCATAATTTAGACCTAGACATGATTTTCCTAGGCTGGGCGACATTTTATTAGGGGAAAAGTTTTAAATCTTCCTTAACACATTATTTGTCCTAAAGTCATATGTACTATGTGCTCTAAGGGTGCCACTCACCTCTTTCTTTTTCTGTTGCGCGACGTGCCCTTCAGGACGCACTATGTGCTCCAAGGGTGCCACTCACCTCTTTCCATTTTTATTGCACGATGTGCCCTTCAGGATGCACCACGTGCTCCAAGGGTGCCACTCGCCTCTTGGATAACTTGGTAGACATCAAAAACCCCTAGAGTCAATACTTCGCCAGGTAATCTTGTGGGAGACTAAGGGCCTCTAAGGAATAAGGCCCCTGCCTTATTGCGCGCCCCTTAGAATCATCGTGAGTGACTATCACAATCTTCCCTCACGACATCGTGGTTCCTCTCAAACTAGGTAATCGCTAACTTACAGTTCGAGCCACGACATGAGTACTAGTAGGTTGTGGCAGGGCTGTTGTCCACACCTCTCCCTCAACATCTCTGGTAGTCCTACGTGACCCCTCTACTCCACATGTGAGTCTCGTCAGCAAGCTATCGTCAATCTGCATCATCAATGAATCATGTCAGAAATATATCCATAATCATATCATCTAATCAAATGCACTAATATCACATATAAAACAATCAAACCTCAATAGTTCACTCCCCGACTCGATCCAGAGTCCAAGGGGTTCCATCAATGTCGCTGCATCCTCGAGGTCCAAAATCCTGCACACTCAGTAAAACTGAGTCAATAGTACCTGTCTATGTCAAGGTAGTAAAACAACATGTCATCAACCCATAACGCCTCATAATCCAAATCAAATGTTTAATAGTATAATGATCCGGATCACTTGCAAGAAAGTGTCCTCAAAGAATAAGTTCTCTTAGTGTGCGCAAGAGCGGGATGTTACATAAGCTCAAATATCTACTTTAAAAATCATCTTTCTATGTTAAAGAAATATTTATTCTTTTATTTACAATCCTCTTCACCATTTATCATGTCTTTTGGAATGCTTTCTAATCCTTTGCATCTTTTGGGCATTCTTTGGACTTAGAAATATTAGGGAGAAAGCATAGCAAACCCAACACATATAGACTTAGTTGGCCTCCGAATAATGTGTAGAGAGATCCAAGTTAGGGGAGTAACCAAGTGAAACTTTCTCTTTTTGTGAAATACACATCTTATGTAAACTTGTTGGGCACTTCCCTTCATTACAAAGATGGTACCTGGGGTAAACCAAATTTTACAGAATCTCAAGACTTTGTTAACATAGAGCTTAAGGTCATTACAACAATATACTCATTAATAACTCATCATGTCAATTTCAGGAATTGATCCTAGGTGGGGAGGATAACACTCCTCTCAACTGCCCAAGCTAGACCCAATTGACATCAATTGAATAAAACTTATCCATGTTCTCTCATATTTTGATTTTCCAACCAATTATCTTAATCTAAATAATAAATAAATTAAACTTTATAAATTCTTCACCCTTTTCAACTACATCTCAATTAATTTACAATAATATATAATATAGTTCGATAATAAAGACACACTAAAGAATGAATCAACTTCCAAAGGCATCGTCACATGTGAAAAATACAACAAAACTATTACATCAACCTCCCTATGAAAAAAATTTCAACTACATCTCAATTAATTTACAATAATATATAATATAGTTTGATAATAAAGATGCCACGTCCACACTAAAGAATCAATCAACTTCCAAAGGCATCCTTACATGTGACAAATACAACAAAAATATTACATCAACTTCCCTATGACAAATTTCATGTTTATCTTTGTTTGTTTGCTTGTTTCTTTATTTATTCTTGTTATTTTGTTTGCTTGTTCATGTATAATAATCATCGAGGTGTCCAAGATCTCGTCCTCTCCTAAGTAAACCAATTGGTTCAGAATCAAGATACATATATATAGTATTGATTGTGTATTGGTTTTCTTATCCTCACCAAGTAAACAAGCAATTGGTTAAGACTGAATATATAGAGAGTGTTGATTGTGTATTGGTTTTTGTATCCTCACCTTCCGATAAAAATGTTAATTAAAGTATTAAAGAAGAAAAACTAACCCCTCTAAGTGAAAAAAAAGACATTTTAAATAACTCAAACAATCAAGCAGAAAAAATATATAAAAAATGCATCTATACAAAAGGAAATTACAAAGCATTGCACATTTTGTACAATTATATAATGGAAAAGTAACCAATGATCATTAAGAAATAATATATTTTTCTTTCACTCAATTTCATATTTGTTGGGGCATAAGTTATATATAATAGTAGATGAACCAAGAGTTCATTTATGATTGGAACACTATGATAGGTTAGTTGGTAATTTACTATTCATGTGGTTTTTTTTTTTTTTTTATTATTCACATAATAAAGCCTTCAGTTGGGATAACTTACAAATGAGAAATTTTCTTGGCTTGGGAAGATTTTATCTCTGCAAAAATGATTCAAATTTTTTTTTTGGGTTTCCCTTAAACTTAATAAGTTTTGTTTGAAAATTACAATCACATAGGTCAAAATTACAAGTGGAATGGATCCTCTATTGAAGATATTCCTAAGAACTGGTTCTCCCAACAATTCTCTCTCAATCTCAAAGCTCTCCCACTAATAATGCCTTGGGGAATCTGGACAACGAGAAATCATGCCCTCTTTGATGATTCCTCTACTCTTTCTCTCATATATGCTTCTCAAAGCCTTGTAGCTCTTAGCTATTTCCCTCATAACTCAAAACCTACTCAACCTCTTCCAAATTGCAACTACTTATTCATATGGATGTCTCATGGGTCTTATTTGATGGGGTTGCCCAAGGAAACCCATCCAAGGGTGGAGTTGGAGGCATCCTTCATTTATATAGAACACACTCCATTTCTTTCTCTACCAGTCTTGGGTTAGCCTCAAATAATTTCACTGAACTCATGGCCTTATATCTCATCCTTATTTTAACCCAAGAGTGTGCCATCTCTCATATTCATATCTATGAGGACTCTCAACTAGTTATAAATTGGATGAATGGGAACTCCTTGCTTTAGAACTTTGATCTACCACCACTATTTGAAAGAATAAAAAGAAGAACTCATAATTTTTCTCTTCTCACTTTTAACCATGTTTATAGGAATTGGAACCAAGAAGCAAACAAACTTTCAAAGGTTGGATTAGACTTGGACCATGGCACATGGAAAATACTTGAAAATAGCCCAAATGACTCAAAATAATATTTTCATGAACCTTGGCTCTCCTTAGTCTGAGCTCTTCCATCTCAAATCATTTTTTAATCATTTTGATGGCTTGTACATATCAATTCTAGATTAGTTTTATGTTTTACTAATAACAACTCCTATAGCAGGACTTAGACTAACAACACATCAACCCTTTAATGTATACATTTCTTCATACTAACTATTGGTCGTAGGACTTAGACTAACAACACATCAACCCTTTAATGTATAAATTTCTTCATACTAACCGTTGGTCGATTTACTGTACACATTTTTTAGTATATCAATGAGATTTTTTTGGGGCCCTACGACCATTAAAATGTCCAAGGAATCTACCTTTTGTTTTATCTCAAAAATAAAATTACTAGATTTTTTTTCTCTATAAAAAAAAAACAAAGGTTAGTTGGTAAAGTGGTAAAATATGTATAAATTAAAATCTTTTTATGTTAAAATGATATGTAGAATTAAAATTTATAATTTTTTACATATCAAATGTAAATATATTTTATAAAATATTCTATAAAAAAAATTATCTATACAAAATAGATGTTGTTAAATATAGTGGGCTTTAAATATAATAGGTTTAAATATCATATGTGTGTGTGTGTGTGTGTGTGTTTTATTTTTATTAAATTTATTGATTCTGACAAGATGATGACAATGATGACAATGACAATGATTGTCATCATTCATTTAGATGAACTTTGATCTATTGAACCTTAAGAAAAATGGTAAGGAATTAATTGATTTGTTTTATAATTTTACTTTGTGTCAAAAAAATTGGAAAGAAACTTTCTCAAATATTTATGATTTTGATGAATTAATAGGTTAGGAAGATCGGTATTGGTACAAATATTTTGAAATTGATATTTAATGTGGGCATATGCAAAACATTTTAAAAGAAAATATTTTTCATCCTCCACATTCTTAGTATCAGGAAGATGGCAAATTTTGTTATCCCACGACATTTTAGGAACTGTCCAATGCCCTATTTCACTATGGAGCTTGTAAGAGTTTCTTTTTGTTTTAGATATGTTAATTTTCTTCTTTATGCTAGCTATAAAAAAATATATTTTTTGTATTGTAGATTAGGGATAATGACCTCTTTATAGTATCTTAATACTCTCTTATTCTCTAATTCTTTATCGCACAATAATTTCTCCTTAAATTTGGATCTGAGAGAATTTTTAATGGTATTAAGATAACGTGGAGCACCATGTATAAGAATGACATAGCATGGAGAGGATCTATAGATATTATTATGTAATTTTGTCTAACAACCCTTATCACCTAAAATATTTAATGATTTGAGTTCAATAGCTAAGTGAACTCAATTAACTTGACTTACTCACGTGTTGCTTCCACTACTCGCTTTGGTGATGCTTGAAATATTTTGCAAAGTGATCTCCTCCTTTATTCTCCAATGGTTTAACCAAGATTTGGCATCTTTACATGTCAATCCATCTTAAGCCAGAAGTGGCTTTGAATGGAATTTAAACTGATCCTAGGAGGCCTCTTGTCTTTCTTATTAGTTGTCTTGTGATTGTACATTAAGTACTTGATCATGACCATACTCAACTTTTATGAAATGGTATACAATTACAATATATTACATAATTATATTACCATGATTTTTAGAATTTGTTTTTTTAGAGATTGCTCAATATCATATAAAATTTCTTCAATTTATGTGTTAAATTTGAGGATGTTTATTTAAAATATATATTAGAATGAAAAATAAATTTGGATTAAAAACTTTACACTCTACAAACTTAGAAACACCATTAACATAATTATGAAATGAAGATGATAATGATGATTACCAAGAATAAGTTGTTGTAATTTATCCATCAATGCATTGGTTTGATGTACCTATCTTCATAGGCACATCCTAACAAAACATAAAGATCATAATTATAATTTAATTATAATTTAAGATGATACTAATATTTATAAAAAAATGCCCAAAGGGGTTGGATCCAATGGTGGAAAGCGAGGAGTTTTTCACTATTGGGCAAGGTTCAATTCTCGTGAGGGCTTTACTTGGAGCCATGGGGACACCTTGAGGTAGTGGTCGAACGTGTGGTTGCACCCAGAGATACCATATTAAAATGGTATCGTGACATGTGCACACATAAGTGGATCAAAGCCCACCCCCATGTCCTTCAAATTTTTAACCCCGGATGGGGTGACACGCGCGCATCAGCAGACACGCGGACGATCGCCGGGACGCCCATTAATGGCATCAACCGACGATTTCCCTCAAAACACTAATTAGACTATGGCCTAAACTCGCCACTGCCCATCGATGCGCCCTATCGCGCGAGGGAATTATACCAGGCGACAGGGCAGTCACCACCCAGCCTTAATGGCCTCGGCAGTCACGACAACTTGGTGCGTTTTCGCGGTTATGAATTGGGAAGGGATGCATCGGTCACTTTCACTGTTCATTCTGCTCGGACTGAAACTCCGACCTCCGCCGAAGCCAGGACGAGAAGTGGCCAATTTGATAGGAGCCCGGACCAGAATCTTCACCATGCCCAGGATCAGAGGGAAATCCCGCAGAGGGGCATCCTGGTACAGGGCTGAATCCAGACGCAGGCGCATTCACAATTTCGAATGGTCGTTGGCTTTAGCATCCACTCGTCGCAAGCGACGACCCTGGACGCCACCCATGGCGATCGTAGAGGAGATCAATTTGGAGGAGGCAATGCAACACCACCCCTCACTCACCTGCGCAGAGGAAACGAAGCCACCGCCTGGTGACACCCGGTGGAACCTCAACATTGCCACCATGGAGGACCTCTTCCCACCTTGCATTGTGGAGGAGGAAGTCCCTCCCGACGACACCACAGGGGTGGCGAAGTCAACAGGACTACTAACTCACGCAGCGGGGGACTCCAGCACGCGAGCTTCCGACGACAGGGGGGGTTGGACCAGCCTCCAGTCACAACACTAGGGTATCTTCCGCTCATCTTCAAGCTCTAGAATCTGATGGATGACCAAGCTTTTCGCCTAGCCAGGATGGACCAACGGTTGGACATGCTTTTTGCAGCCTACTCCAAGAGCTCTCCAAAGCGACAGTGCCCAACGTGTGCACAGGCGTACTCGCTTCCAGCAGGCTGGCGTCAAAAGAGAAATGACCGACCAAACACGAGAAAGTAGACTCACCTAAATTCCTTGTCAAAAGTATCTCTGCTATCTTAATTTAGTTAGAATGTTCAGTTTTTTTTTTTATGTCTAGTTATGGTCTATGTTTTGAAACTATTTAGAATAATAGCCATGGTTTCCCTAGGGCAGGGCACCTGCATGTATTTTTTGGAAACTAGACTGCACTTGGCACTGGATGCCCAACTATCCTGGTTTCCTGCTCAGGCAGGACAGATGGTGGCGTCAATGGTCACTGTATACTCCTTTTTGATAATATGATAGGTACTACCCCTTTTTTATTTAAAAAAAAAATATTTATAAAAAAATTACTATGTCATTAAATTTAATATAATTTTAATTTGGATTGCATCATAATAGTAAGAATAAAAATATATGATAATATAAAGTTTATATATATTAATAGATAATAAAAATATTATTGAAATGTTTTATATTTTTTTTTCCAGGTTATAGAGTCTGTGGTATTGTTTCGATCATTTCCCATTTTTGGGTTTTCCTTCCCCTTTCTATATTCCCAACTTATGTTTTCCATTTCTTTTCTCTCTTCTACACCTCCCATTGATTCCCTCTTTCTTATATCCTTTCTTCTCTCCCTTTCTAGTTACCATAATTAGTCATATTTCAAAAATCGGTGGGTTCATGGGTTGGCAAACCTTCATCTCCATCCACTTTCCTATGTCATAAATCTGACCGACCACCTTGCTACATTACACTTAGCCATTTTTTCCATCTTCGCGAGTTCGCAGGTTCAAGCCTTCATCCTCCAAGTTTCATGATCTCCACTTCGCACCCAAAGTTTCATGATCTACATTTTGACCATCATATTTGTCGTGGGTGTCGAGCCCCTAAGTACATTATCTATGAAAGTTTGACTGACCACCTTTACACACTTAACATATTTTTGATCATCCATAATCGCAGGTTCGTGAGTTCATGAAAAGCTCCATATTCCAAATTTCTCTCATTCGTCCCCGCCATTTTCTAGATTTTCCCAATATGCATTAAGTGTTGTTTAATGCTAACAAATGTTGTGCAGGCTCCAGAGAGATCGTCATTAATGGTGAAAAGATCGAGGAATTAATTATTAAATTGCATCAATTCTCCATTTTCCAAGGGATTATATTATCATCATCTCTATGAAAAGATTTATTTCAAGTTATTGTCCAGCTAAAGAAATGCTCTCGTCAACCTATGGAAACAAATACTAGACAACATTTTTGTGGTGATACTTTAAATATCTTTGGTTGTGAAGACACGAAATTCCAGTGGTCAAGAGCATATTCATATTATTCCTCTCCTCCTACAAAGAAAGGCGTAATTTGGGAATCCATAATCGCTCGCGCAGGGTGTGTTCATGAGGTTTTTGATTGTAAATAACTTGTTGCATGGTGCGTGGAGAAGTACGTTCCAATCCAAAGAATTATAAAACTCCAAGATCATTCTCTGAATTCCCTTTCATCGCAAGTTTTTCACAATATTTTGAAGCTCCCAGAGATGACGCTTATCTTCAAAGGAGAAGACTGCATATATTTTTTGAAGAAACATAACAATGGGCTTGACCTCGTGCCTGAATATTTGGAGAATCCTACATCTATTTCAGAAGACATAACTAGGATCCAGATAGAGTCTTTTAAAAACCCCTATCGAGAAATTTTATGGCACAGTTGAATATAATGAAGAAGAAATAGACAACTGGTTGGTTGATTATTCCATGAAAAATCAAGATATTGAGGAGGAAATACATGGAATTTCTCATGACTTAAGAGACTTGGAAGGTGAATTATTCAATATTAAAATAAGGCATGAAATAAATGTTGCACCAATGAAAAACTACATTGAATATTGGTTTAAAAAGACAATTGATAAATTAACCAAAGAAGGACAAGAAGCAGTAGTTGAGACAGTTCCTATAATCATCAACGAGGAAAATAAAATGACAACATCAAGAAAGTGAACGAGATAGATACCATCATAGTAAGTTTATGCTAATCACATCTTTCTTTCTTTATCAATTTTTCATCTAGTTACTCTCCTTCTTTGACTAGAAAGGTTTAACCAAAATCTGATAACTCCTTCATGTCTTCTTTCTAGGTCTTTCTACTCTGTCATCACCCACCATCTTAGTTCCACAACTTACTTCTTGTTTATATTTGTTTTATAGTCTGTGGGAGACCCAATCACAATCCTAAGGACAAACAAATTTCAAGACTTTGTAACAAACTCTATATTTTTTCAGAAATCCCAAGAGAACTATTTTGGGATCAGTTTTGATTGTATTTTATAACTTTGATTGTTGAGTATAAAATATTTGAGATTGATATATCATTATATTAATTTGAGCTCCCCATGTGTTCACTCTAATAAAGTTCTCTTATGCGTGCAGGCCATCTTCTTTTATTTTATGTGATCATAAATCTTTATTTTAACTATGATGGATGTGTGAAAATTTTGTTTATCTTTTTCAAATATGTGATGTGTGAGGTTCCTGGTCATCTCTCAAGAACTCTCTTTAAAAACAAAATTTTTATTTTACTACAATATTTACATTTCTTTGAGTATCACGACGGAATTTCTCAAAGTCCTATATTATTTTAAAAATCTAGAATTCCAAGAAAATATTAAAACAAAGAGGAATACCTGTTGACGCTTGAATCCGTTAGGACCAAAATGGAAACCCCACGAGGATGTAAATCCCCCTACATTTTTATAGAGGTGGTACTCCTCTTTAGATTTTCTTGGCATTTCTATATATATTCAAAATGTGGGACTTGACATAAGTCCGTTGCAGTAATTCAAAGTAACATAAATATTGCGAGAAAATAAAAGGAAAAAGTTTTATTTATTTATTTTTAAAGAAATTTCCTGAGAAAGGACCAGGAATAACACACTTCACACATTTAAAGTAAAAAAGCAAAATTTCCTCACAACCATCATAGTTTAATATAAATATTTGTGATCACATAAAATAAAAAGAAGATGATCTACATGCATAAGATAACTTTAACAGAGTGGAGACATGGGCATCTCAAATAAAGATAATGATAGATCAACCTCAAATACTTTATATTATGAAAAACAGGGTTACAAAGAACAATTGAGATTGTTCCCAAAGTAGCTCCCTTGAAATTTTAAATATATATATAGTTTGTTACATATTCATTGAAATTTTAAATGTGTTTGTCCTAAAGACTGGGATTGGGGTTCTCACGGACCATAAAGAAAACAAATACATGAAATAAGATTTTAGAAGAAAGATGGTGGGTGGTAGAAGAACATCAAGACCCGGTAAAAATAAAATATGAGTTATAAGTCTTCAGTTAAACCTTTCTAGTGAAAGAGGTGGAATAACTGGATGAAGGACTTGATAAAGAAAAAGAAGCATATGATCAACATAACTTACTATGATGGTCTCTCTCACAATCCCTTTTTTCACTTTCTTTCTGTTGTCCTTTTATTGTATTCATTGACGGTTACAGGAACCGTCTCAACTGTTTCTTTCCCTTTTTAATAAAAGTTTTTAAATAAACTTTTATTTTCACAATGTAATTAATTTCCCATTAAAATAGGACGACTGTAATTTAATTTTATGGAAGTGAAAACAAAATTTTCAACCATGTAAACCACTTCTGATTTTCTCTTCATTGTCTCATCTTTCCAACGATATAAAGTTTGTGCAAATCCATCACTCGGATCTCAAGATATGATCTCATGAAGTTGAGTTGTCATGCAGGCGCATTAAAAATGTAGTTGACTAATATTTTAATTTTTGAGAAAAATGTATCAACTTTCATAACTTGAAACCTATAACATCATCTTCTACATCAAAATGCATTTCCAACAGTATAAATGTTTCTGCAAACGGAGGTCGTAATCTCAAGATATAGCCTTTGCAAGATTGTGACTCAACCACCTTCGATCAAGTTTGATTGGTAAATGTGGACCCTTGATTTAATTTCGACCTCCTTTGTTGAATTTCGATTTTTCTTCATTATTCTTATCCCACATGTACGAGAATAAAATATTATTAGTGATATATAATGTTAAGTGTAACATACACTTGACAAGAAATAAAGAAGAGAGGAGCCTATGGAGCTTGGAGGATTCAACCCTTGGAAAATTGTTGAATATAATAATAATTTTAAATGCCCAATCAACCACCAATATGCCTAGTCAAAAATGATGAGTCACCCAACCAAATGTTTCCACATGTCATCACTCGGTAGGCCAACAATCTTCCATATGTCATCCAATAAAATCATGCCATGTGTCACTTTTTGTATGTTTCCACGTGTCTCCATTAATTAGTTTCCATGTGGAACCATCCATTTAACTACCATGTAGATGTATCTCATTGGTTAACAAAGTGACATGTGTCACTTGGAGATGTTCCTCATATAACTTAGGATAGGAAAAATATAAAATAATATGGTGGGTTCATGGGTTTACGTGAATGCAGAGGTAGGTGAGGAAATCACCGTGGACCCGTGGTAATACATAGTAAGGAATGAGTGCGAAAAATTCTAAGTGTAGGTGAAATGGAGATGAGAGGTAAATAGTTGTAAAATATTTCGAGTCTTGAGAATCGATCGGACGGACTCATATAACATGAAATAAGCATCACCAACCTCACCAACTCGTGAACCCGTGAACCTGTGGTAACTCATATATTTGGCTAAGTGTTGGGGAAGTTACATAGTAAAGAGTAGTAAAAAGAGTTGTGTACATTATGAAGGTGGCAGAAGTCAAAGTGCATTGTGATGGTAGCGGAGATAAAAACATACTCTTAGGAAATATCACCAACCCGCGAACCCGCGGTAAGTCATAGTAAATAAGACTAAGTCTGGAAAGTATAGAATGGATCATGTGAAATATGGAAAATATGAAAAATGAAAAGAAATATATGGGAAATAAAGGAATTACGTGAAATTTGGGAAAGAAAAAAAGGAAAATGAAATAAATGGAAAAATGGGATAGTGAAAATGGAAAGGAAAATAAAAAGAAATGGGAAAATAAAGGAAAAGGGAAAGGAATGTGAACGTGGAAAGGAATAACGAAAAATGGCTAAGTGTGGAAAATGGTAAGGGGAATATGAAAGTAATGAGACAATGGGAAAAATGACTAAGTATAAAATGAGAGAATGAATAGAGGTGAAGTAAAAGGAGAGGAGAGAACATGTCACTTTGAACACTTTTCATATTTCTTCCTATAATACCTCCATTGGATTTCTGGATAGAAGTATGCATATCTTGTTCATGGAAACTTCGATTTTGATTCTGCGAAATGCATGGCAAATTTGATAACGAGGGTTATACAATGAACATATAATAGTTCAAAAATATTCATCTTCCAATATCATTTTTTTATTATTATTCCAGGAGAGGGAACATATAGGTGACCAAATTTTGGTCAACAATTGGCTCCAACTGCGGGACAATGACCCCCTGTGGGTTGCTAAGAATGCCAAAATCTTAAGACCAACTGCCTTCTCCATTGGTCTATGGATTCATATTCAAAATGAACTCTTGTAATTATTCTTATTTCATGGATTTACCTTCAAGTTTGATTTCCATATTATGCAAAACTGAATTGAAGAAACAAAATATATACATACATGATATACCTACCCTAACTTACCTGAAAGAAAGGGGAACCTTAGGTATAGCCATATTTCCAATGGAGCCATTCGAGCATCCAATTGACTTTTGAAATGGTCTCCAACAATAAGAAAAATATTGGGGTTACTACCAATAAATCAGGAGCATGAAAATCAGGAGTATGCCCAAAATGTACCACAATGGGATCGAGCAATGTGTGCAAAAGACTTGTTTACATTGGCAGGATGAAAATAATTTCAAACCAATATTCAATATAATCTACTCTTGGCTTCCCCAGAGTGCTTCTATCTTCAATCAAATGAGAATTTTTTTTTTTTTTTTCCACATTCAAGATTATTGTTTCATTGGCGATGTCTTGGCAATGTTCTTCTTCTATGCAATGATTATCTTCTTTGTTCTCAAAATTGTTCTTCCACCAATTCTTCTTTATTCTGGTTGGATTATTCTTGCATATTTGGTGGAGACTCTTTAATTTATTCCTCATATGGAGTATATGAGATGTTGATATCCTTTTCTATATTTACAACCACTTTCAAGGTTCTTGATTCATCAAAAATATCTTGAAATTAATCTTCTTTCTTGTAAAGGTGATCTTTCTCATCATTCTTCTCAAGATTCATTTCTTCCATCAATTCTTCTTGCAGCAAGTTCTCTTATGATGTTTCATCATCTATTACAAGGATGAAATATCCTTGTATATTTGGTGGAGGCTTCTCAATTTCATTCTCAAATTTTCTACTTGGAATATCTTCATATGGAGTATATAGGAGGCTGAAATTTTCTTCTTGTAATTTGGAAGTTTCATCTTCTTCTTGAACAACATGACTTGACTTAAAAATTTCATCCACTCTTTGATTATATTCTTTTTCAAAATTGGAAATTTCATTATCTTGCTTCCATATTGGAGAGCATGGGTGGGCAACAACATTTAAAACATCAACAAAAACATATGAATGCACCTTTGGGATGAAATTTTCTGCAAATGAATCTTCTAACACATCCCAACTAGTAATGGAGTTAGGCATTAATGAACTATACCATTCAAGAGCATCCTCTCATAGAGTTTGTAGGAGTAATCTACATGTAACATTGTCTTCAATGAGGTTGAAATCATAACATGTACCTTTAAAATTAATCAAGTGTTGCTATGCATCTTTTGAAGCATCCCCAAAGAATGTAGAAAAAAATTCAATAGGAATATTGGGCATTTGAAAGTCTACTTCTGGTAGATTTAAAGGGGTTTTATGAAATCGCCTCCTCCTTTGAGTATTTCTCCCTTTTGTTGAATCTTGCAAAGCCATTGATGGGATTGATGAAGAATATAAATAAGCATTATGACATGAATGAAACCCTTCATTTTGAATTTTTTTCAACGGAGTTTCCTGGGAGTTCATTCCCCCGAATCTTTGGTGCTTCTCGTTTCCTTTTGAAATCACAAAAAAAGGTGAGCCATGCTTAAAATAAGAAAAGAAATTCTTGAATCTTCTTCTCGGAATATTGAGCCATGGAGATTTTTGGTTCCTCAAACATATTGAAAATAAATCATTCCCCAATATGGTCGCCAAAAATCTTAACACTTGAATCTGTTAGGACCAAAACGCCAACCTCACGAGGATGTAAATCCCTCTACATTTTTATAGAGGTGGTATTCATCTTTAGATTTTCTTGGTATTTCTATATATATTCAAAATGTGGGACTTGACATAAGTTCGTTGTAGTAATTCAAAGTAACATAAATATTGCAAGAAAATAAAAGGAAAAAGTTTTTGTTTTCTTTTTAAAGAAAGTTTCTGAGAAAGGACCAAGAATCACACACTTCACACATTTTAAGTAAATAAACAAAATTTCCTTACAACCATAATAGTTTAAGATAAAGATTTATGATCACATAAAATAAAAAGAAGATGATCTGCATGCATAAGAGAACTTTAACATAGTGGACACATTAGTAGCTCAAATAAAGATAATGATAGATCAACCTCAAATACTTTATATTATGAAAAACGGGGTTAAAAAGCACAATCAAGATTGTTCCCAAAGTAGCTCTCTTGAAATTTATAAAAAATATATAGTCTGTTACATATTCTTTGAAATTTTAAATGTGTTTGTCTTAAATATTGGGATTGGGGCTTCCGCGGACCATAAATAAAATAAATACAAGAAATATTTTTTTATAAGGAAGAAAACGGGCGGTAGAAGAACAACAATACCTGGTAAGAAGAAAATATGAGTTATCAATCTTCAGTTAAAACTTTCTAATGAAAGAGGTGGAATAATTGGATGAAGGACTTGATAAAGAAAAATAAGGATATGATCAACATAACTTACTATGATGGTCTCTCTCACAATCCATTTGTCACTTACTTCTTGTTTTCATTTTATTGTCTTCATTGACGGTTACAAGAACCATCTCAATTGTTTCTTTCCCTTTTTAATAAAAAAAATTAAATAAACTTTTATTTTCACAATTTAATTAATTTCCCATTAAAATAGGGAGGCTGTAATTTAATTTTATGGAAGTGAAAACAAATGTTTTAACCATGTAAACCACATTTTATGTTCTCTTCATCGTCTAAGATTTCCAATGATATAAATTTTGTGCAAATCCATTGCTCGGATATCAAGATATGAGCTCGTGAAGTTGAGTTGTCATGCAGACCCATTAAAAATACATCTGATTGATATTTTAATTTTTGAGAAAAATATATCAACTTTCAGAACTTGAAACCTGTACCATCATATTCTATGTTGAAACACCTTCCAACAGTATAAATTTTGTTGCAAACGGAGGTCGTAATCTCAAGATATAGCCTTTGCAAGATCGTGACTCAACCATTGTCGATCAAGTTTGATTGGTAATTGTGGACCCTTGATTTAATTTTGACCTCCTTTGTTGAATTTCTACTTTTCTTCATTATTCTTATCCCACATGTATGATAATAAAAAGAGTCTTAGTGGTATATAATGTTAAGTGTAACATACACTTGACAAGAAATAAAGAAGAGAAGAGACTATGGAGCTTCGAGGATTCGACCCTTCGAAAATTGTTGAATATAATAATAATTTTGCATGCCCATTCAACCACCAATATGCCCAGTCAACAATGATGAGTCACCCAACCAAATGTTTCCACATGTCATCACTTGATAGGCCAACAATCTAACATATGTCATCCAATAAAATCACGCCATGTGTCACTTTTTGTATGTTGCCACGTGTCTCCATTAATTAGTTTCCATGTGACACCATCCTTTTCACTGCCATGTGGATGTATCTCATTGGTTAATAAAGTTTCATGTGTCACTTGGAGATTTTCTTCATAGAACTTAGGATAGGAAAAAAATAAAATAATATGGTGGGTTCACAGGTTTACGTGAATGCAGAGGTAGGTGAGGAAATCACTGCGGACCCGCGGTAATACATAGTAAGGAATGAGTGTGAAAAATTCTAAGTGTAGGTAAAGTGGAGAGGAGAGATAAACAATTGTAAAATATTCTAAGTCTTTAGAATCGGTCAGACGGACTCATATAACATGAAATAAACATCACCAACCCTCATCAACCTTGTTAAGAACCAAATATCAATATAGCATAGAAAAACCTTAGAATAAGTACTCAACGCCTTGAAGAAGAGATAATTTCAGATAATAAGCCTCTTTAAGGGGGAAACCTCCTTTTACCCTACATAAATGTTCAAGTACAAGATGATTGCAAATGTAAATGTCTCCTTGGTATATATAGGAGACTAGGAGGTATAATTACAACTAATGGAATAAATCCGACATAAATAAAACAACATTACTAATGTAATATGCCCCAATTAAGGGGTAATG
>JZKD02S1604990.1:282169-308383 GCA_000966675.3 Picea glauca | reverse complement strand
TATATATAGGAGACTAGGAGGTATAATTACAACTAATGGAATAAAGACGACATAAATAAAATAACATTACTAATGTAATATTCCCCAATTAAGGGGTAATGAGACAATATTAGGGATTAACAAACCCACGAACCCATGAACCCAAGGTAACTCATATATTTAGCTAAGTGTTGGAGAAGTTACATAGTAAAGAGTAGTAAAAAGAGTTGTGTGCATTATAAAGGTGGCGGAATTCAAAGTGCATTGTGAGGGTAGCGAAGATAAAACATACTCTTAGGAAATATCACCAACCCGCGAACCCACAGTAAGCCATAGTAAATAAGACTAAGTCTAGAAATTATATAATAGATCACGTGAAATATAGAAAATATGAAAAATGTGATGCAGGAGCATCACTCCAAGCCAGCTATGCACCAGCTAGCCAGCACATCAAGCGCGTGTTCAATCGAGAGGAGAGGCACAACCCTCTCACTTTCAAATTTCAAATTTTGAAATTGTATTTAATTATTGTAAGGCCGAAGAGCCAAAAGCCATGCAGGTACGTAGGCTTTAGATAAAGGGTTCCTTAATTGGTTGTAAGGCTGAAATCTAGATTCGATTCAGACTAGACAACCATTCAATGAAATTTAATGTAAATTAATGAGAGTTGGTGAGGATGGAGAGGGAAGTGCTCGAGGAGCCCCCTTTTGTAAAACGATGTTCTTTTGTTTTCAGTAGGGTGAGTAAGGAAGCATAGAAGAGTAGTTAGGAAGAGGTAGGATAAGAGAGATAGGAGAGGACATATGAGACTCTGTTGCAGTCCAAGCTCACATTGTAAAGAGGCATTTCATATTAATACAAACAGAGCAGTTTTTCCTGCATGTTATTCTGTGTATGTTGATGAATGTCTTTATGTGTTTATGATATGTTGTAGGTGTATGTTAAGTTCCATCTGCAGGGATAGATAGATTTTCCTATATGTGAGTTATTTGATTTTGGGTTTGGGTTCTTTAAGGCTTCATGCAATAGGTTGCATGACAAAGTACTATGGTCTCTGCAAGCCAGTGCAAGGAGTGCACTTCTGAATTCTGCAGAATTTCAGACAGAGACGTACCAGGAGGGCACACCTGTGGAAGTCATTGACTCAAAGAGGAAACCTCAAGGTTGTTGAACACCTTGAAGGTAATACTGTGCAGAGGAAAGCACATAGATAACAGAATCACTGAAGGTTCTGTGGAAGCTCTGCCAGGAGGGAATTGAGCAAGTGCATAGAGTGCACAGAAGGAACTCTTGTCTGAGTTCAGAGAGAAGAGAAGTGTCAAGGAGAGACACTTACAGAGTTACTGAATACTCTGTTAATCTCAACAGGGAGGGCCTGAGCAGAAGGTCGTCAGGAGGACACCAGATTTCCCTTTGAGGACACAAAAGGGCGAGTCCCCTAGAGACTCGGGTAAACAAAGCTCAAGACAGATAGCATAGTTGTGTGCAGGGACCCTACAAAGAGTACAGAGGTTGAGAAACCTTTTGAGGTTTCGGAGTGAACCAATATTAGGAGGGATAGAGTTCCTAGAACACAGGTGATATCCAAAGGAATCGAGCTTGTAGAGGAAGAAAAGGCTGAGGCCTTTTGGGAGCAAGAAATCTTCCAAGGGAACGGAAGAAGGGAATGCTCAGGAGGGAGCACAACTATAGTTAGATTAGGTAGAGATACGAGATCTAGACCGTCGAGTTTCACGTCAAGAAAACAGGAGGAAAGAGCACAAGGAAGATTAGATATGGGCCATCAGATCTAGTGCCAAGGACCGATAGTCGTTGGATCCGGAGGAAGGTGCACGAAGTTTAACCTATCAGAGATTGCGTAGGAGAAGAGTTGAAACAGATGGTGGGGGCACTTTGTGGAGAAGTGAGAAATGTCGTGAGCCATTGGATGAGAAGAAACATGATTCGTTCATTCCCCATTTGAGTGGGATTTCGGAATTTCGACATTTCAAAAATCCCGATGACAAGGAGCTAGGGCACTTTGCATTGAAAACACCGAAGTCACGAAACGCGACGTGTCCTTGGAGCAGGGTTGTGGTCCCAGAGGAAGCAGTCATTTCAGCATTTCAGCATTTCGGCATTTCGAGGTCCAGGAGATCGAAGGACCAAGAACCATCTACAGCCGAAATCGCGGAATCGTGAATTCCGAAGTCCCGAAAAGTGGGCCGCGTTGGGTAGTTTTTGGCATTTCAGGACCCGAGTGATCAAGAGGCCAGGAGTCAGGAGACGTGGAGTCCCAACTCATGAAATCATGAAACCCCGAAGCATTCGGAGGAATAGCACGAGCCAGAGCCATTGAGCATTTCGGCATTTCATCATTTCGGGGATCGGGAAGCAGAGGAGGCGAGAATTTGGAGTCACTACATCGTGAACTCCTGATTCACGAAACTCCGAAAGGACCTGGACCATTTGATCCAACTCATCGAGAGCCATTGGATCTTGTGAGCGAATTCCCATATCAAAATTTGGGGATTGGCGCAACAAGAGTGAAGGAGTCACTGCATCGTGAACTCCCGGTTCGCAAAGTCCCGAAATGATTTGAGCCATTTCGGGAATTTGGGGAATGGAGTGACTAGGGGTTGGGTCACTGCATTTCAAACTCCTGGTTACCGAAATCCCGGTCAGCCATAGCGCCGTGGTCATTGGAGAAGGTGAAGCTCGCGCCTAGTGCTTGTTCGCACAGGTGGGGTTTCTGAAGGACCTGTGGATTAGATTCATGGGGTTCCAGTGAGGGCCTGAAAGAACTATTTCAGTTCTGCGGATTCGAAGAAGAACGATCCTGTGTGGATCTCAGCCCGAGTGGTCGGGGGTCTGCATCAAAATGAAAAGAAATATATGGGAAATAAAGGAATTGCGTGAAATTTGGGAAAGGAAAAAAGAAAAAGGAAATAAATGGAAAAATGGGATAATGAAAATGGAAAGGAAAATAAAAAGAAATGGGAAAATAAAGGAAAAGGGAAAGGAATGTGAACATGGCAAGGAATAAGTAAAAATGGCTAAGTGTGAAAAATGGTAAGGGGAATATGAAAGTAATGAAACAATAGGAAAAATGACTAAGTATAAAATGAGAGAATGAATAGAGGTGAAGGGAAAGGAGAGGAGAGATCATGTCACTTAGAACACTTTTCATATTTCTTCTTGTAATACCTCCATTAGACTTATGGACAGAAGTATGCATATCTTGTTTGTGGAGACTCCAATATTGATTCCGCAAAATGCATGGTGAAGCTGATACCAAGGGCTATGCAATGAACATATAATAGTTCAAAAATATTCATATACCAATATCATGTTGTTTTTTTTTATTATTCCAGGAGTGGGAACATATAAGTGACCAAATTTTGGTCAATAGTACCACCTCTATAAAAACGCAGGGGGTTTTGTATCCTTGTGAGGTTGTCGTTTCGGTCATAAAAGATTCAAGCATCAACATTTTTGGCAACCATACTAGGGATTGAATTGAATATTTAAATCTTGTTTCATTTTTTGAATATGCATGAATTTTTCCCCAGGCTGATCATCCCCACCTGGAAATTGGATTAAATAATCAACGAAGCATACTACATCCGTTATATAATCTAGTAATAATGACAACCGAGACCAGAGAATAATTGTAAATATCTTGGCAGACCTTGGTCCAATAAGAAGAAAGATAAATCCTCCATAGACAGAGGAGAGACGAGTGACAAGACCAAAGAAACGAAATACTAGCTCGAGCAACACAAGAACAAGCACGAGATTGATGCTGGATGAATATAAGGGCCCCATTACTAGAAGTAAAATCAAGAAAAATTGTATTCTAAGAAGTGGAAAATATATTCATGAAATATTTCTGGAAATGGTAGGAATAAATAAACAACCACGAGAAGAACCACCAAGACAACCTCATGAAGAAAGACAAGGAAGTGGAGGAGGTGGTGGAATAAATCAAGAAGACCTAATATTTGGAAACTGAAGAAGAGTAAGAGATTCCCCCTTAAATATTTGAGGTGAGAAAAATGACCTCCCTGTTCTCCTTAAGGGAACCTTGAAAGAATTTTCCAGAGATGAAACGATTGATGCCAGAAGACACCTTAATTTATTTCTTGATGTTTGTGATTTTCATCGTGTTGAGGATGACAATGTGATGGTAAGGTTATGTATTCAAACATTATCAGGACGAGCCTATGAATGGTATACAACATGACCCAGTGGTAAATTGGCTCATTTAATGATCTCAAAGCCATGTTCTTGACTATGTGTGTTTCTCCAGTTGCATATCATACCCTTCTCATCAATTTCACCCAGATTAGTATGAGGAAGAATGAGAGAATATGATATCTTAATCTCAGTTTCAATAAAACCTTGAGTAATATTCCAAAAGATAAAAGACATAATGAACCAGTGATACTCGGTTTCTATAAGAATGTGATGCCCCCAAATGTAAAATATGCTATCAGAATATCCCATATGGATACCTTGGAGGAAGCAATGATTAAGGCCACTGATATGGAAGAAATTATGAATGAGATGGGTGTTGACCCCGATATTATCTTGGGAAAGGTACAGAGGCAACTGGGAGGCCTAAATGTTGATGATCAAGGAGCCTCTAGGTTAAGAAATAATGAAGATAATAATTTGTGACCGACCCAAAATCAAACAATTGGAGGAGGAATTTTTAGGGAAACCATACTAGATGTGAAGGTAGACCCTGTTGCGGCACAAGAAACCAAGCAAAGAATTGAAATTGCACAAATAAATAGAACCATCAGGAAAATGTAGAATGAGATAACTATATTAAGAAGGGGGAATAATTATGTAGCAAATCCGAGAATGTCGATCCAAGAGAAAAGAAGGAACCCTCCCCAAGAAAACATAGTGAGGCTTGAAAACACTGATAATCCACAAAGGAAAAGGGTTCTCAAGCAACCAATCCCAAATGCAGTTGTTCTGGATGATGTATATGATGAGAAAATGGTTGAGCAAGGGAATGATTATTTACCTGATGAAATTTATGAAACTATATAGATGGATGGATGCGAGACATCCATGTATATATTTGAAGAAGGCGACAATGACCTTGAATTGCAAGAGAATGTTTCATAGAAACGAGCTTTTGTAAATAAAGCCAAGAATAAAAATGATACTGAAAAGGAAAAGGAAAAAGATAAAGAAAAGGTGAATGAGAAAAAGGAAAATGAAAATGTGACAGATAGCACTGGAAGAAAGAGGAAACACCTAATGTCAAACCCTACCCAGATGAAATACAATGTTGTAGAGGACTTAAGTAAGATAAGGATAACTCTTCCTTTCATAGAAGTGGTAAAGATACATCAACAAAGGGAAAATATTTTAATATTGTTGGATGATCCATCTGGAAAAATGGAGGTTGTTTTTATAAGTCCGAAACAAAGACATAGCACATCAACCGTCAAGTTGAGAGGAAAAATCCCACCTTTTTATATTTCGATTGAAAATCATGATGTTGCACTTCATAATTGTTTAGTTGATACTGGCGCGACCAATAATATTATGCCATTGGAAGTCATGGAGGCATTGGGAATGCACTGCGCCAAATATTATGAGACTGGTGAAAGTATATATGGAATTGATTCCAGACAAGTGCCAACTTATAGAGAAATCAAAGACTTTTATGCTTGGATCACGACGACTCCCCATATTATTACAGTTTTCAATATTATTGTGGTAGACCTTCCTCTTGCATATGGAGTTTCTTTAGGAAGAGATGATCATCTATGATCATAGGATACATAATGAACGATGGAAGCTGCATGATGTTGCCAGATAAAGAAGAAGCAATGATTAAGGTCCCTCGTGAACCCATGAGACCCTTATCTTTCAAAAAGAAGGATAATGAACTAATGGAAGATTATATAGACGTTGGGATCATAAACTATGTTATCATAGACATGGAGAAAATTGAAGACCTGGATCAAATTCAATATATGGAGAATCAAAAGCATCAGTTTGAAGGTTATTGGAGAATGTCATTTGATCGAGCTTGCTCAAGTTTCGGGAGTGGAGTTGGAATTGTCCTTGTAAACCCAGGAAATATTGTACATCCACATGCTATAAAAATTGAATTTGCATTTACCAATAATGAGTTAGAATACAAAGCTTTGATTCGGGGAATGACTCTTGCACAAGAAATGAAGATAGAACATCTAATTGTGATTGGTGACTCCGAGCCGGTAATAAATCAAGTTACCCAGGGGTATAAGATTAAAAAAGAAATACTCAAGTTATATTTCAAAAGAGTTAATGAATTTATGGAATCCTTCATCTCTTTCAACATTTCTTTCATACCAAGGGACAAAAATAAAAAAGTAGAGTCATTAGCTTTGGGGGCCTCACTATCAAACCCATATGATGTTAAGGGAAAAACATCTTTTCAAGTAAGAAGAATATTCTGACCTTTTGTACCTGATAATGTGGAATATTTATAAGTATTTGAGAATGATGAAGGATTGGAATTTTTTTTTATGAATGACGATGAAGATGAGGAAAATCACATAACTATTGTCTCGAGGAATTGTATTCAATCTGAGTCTCTTTTTACAAGAGATAATCATGTTAAAAACCTCCTGGGAGAAGCATCGCTTTGAAAGGTCCAAGAAACAAGAAAAAAAAATATTGGAACTCATAGTTCCCCAAAATACATCAATTTGGGAGTTGATTGAACAATTGAAGAAGTTGATCAATATGTCACATTATTTAAACAATATCTCGATGTGTTTGCATGGATTTATGATAATTTGAATGCATATGATAAAATGATATTTCAACATGTTATTCCCTTGATATAAGGGGCAGATACTGTCAAGCAGAAGATAAGGATAATGAAACCCAAATTAAAACCGTTTGTAAAGGTTGAACTAGAGAAATTAAAGAAGGTTGGAATAATATACCCCATTAGACATTTTGATTGGATTTCAAACCCTATGATAGTTGTTATCACATGATAATTTGTATTAATTTTCCCCAAAGCATCTTGTCCTTGTGCTATATTTCCACTCATATTTTAAAACTTTTTCACCAGCTCCGTCAAGCTCCCATCACCTAAATCCATCACTCAATTGATCATCCAAAATAGTCATGTCCTCCATGAGTCAAAAATTTGGCAAATATCCCAAACCTATATCTAGACTAAACGCTTATCTAAATCCCTCAATTCCATCACTTCATTCATTTTTTACACTTATTATCATATTCCCATTGAAAATTAAAAATATTCCTTTTATTAAGCACCCTTGTCCTATCCACAAAGTCATGTGATAAGCCTCATATTCCCAAAGTCCTTCGAAAATAGAAAAAGGGTTTATTATTATTAATATGAATATTTTTATATTAAAATATTTATATTAATATTTGATCCAATATTTAATTTATGGAATCACATCAAATCATGGGCACAAATCTAAATTTACAATGTGTAAAAGTCAAAGGGTGGATGGAGGGCGCACATACATATCGGGCGGAGAATTAGCATGGAGGTTAATTATGTGAAGGTGGGCTGATATGTAAACCGATGGTTTTGGTCGAGGAACGTGTCCTTACATGGTGAATACCGGGGGTAAACGTGGTGTGGAGTAAACCACTCCATCCCAATCCTGATATAATAAATGAAACCATTTATCATATAGTTTATGTCCGACACATTTTCCAAGAGTGCATTTCAATAAAAATTATGGAATTTCCAATAAATGAAATTCTTCCTCATGGTGAAATTGTTTTACAGAGGTAAAATTTGATTTCACAAATTAAAAAGATTAATGTTTTCCATGGAAATGAATTAAATGGGAAGATGCACGTGAAAGGAAGACTTGGATAATTTTTTATCCAAAGGTTTTACAGAAATAAAAGAAGAGGATTAAAAATGTTTTACCAAAGATGGTAACCAAGACATGGTTTTCAAAACCATGGGAAACAAACCAGTAAATGGTTTTCACAGTGAAACGGTAAATTGGAAAAAACAAGACACAGTAAATGTTTTTCACAGTAAAATGGTAAATTGGGAAAAACAAGACATGGTTTTCAAAACCATGGGAAGAAATAAATAAATGGTTTTAAAAACCAAAGGCATGAATTAAATTATGAAAATTTAATTCTACACGATAGAAAAATATTCGGGAATTATTTTTATTCAAACATATTATTCCCAAATATTTAATGAGAATATGGATAAATGGAATTAGATTTGAAATAATATAAGTGACATTTCCAAGAGAATGTGGCAGAGGAAGGAGCTGAAGCATCAAAGGAATCAACAGTTGGATCATGAAACATTGTTTTTTTGAAAACTGTCATTTGTAATCATTGTAGTCAGTTTTAGAAGTTGAAACATTTCAATTAAGCTATTGTAATCAGTTTCTAACTAAAGGAACTTGAATTGTATAAGTACTAGAAGTTATGAATGAATTAATTTGGGAATAAGTACAAGGGAAGAATTCTGGTTGTTCTGAACTCTATTGTAATTTTCTAGAGCTGAATTGAATACATATACATAATCTTTTCAAGTCTCTATGAAAAGATTCTAATGGTGCTGATATGAGTTTTGTCTCCTTTCACTATATGTATTTTCTGTGTTCTTTGATTCCATTTACATTTTCTTCTATTTAAATTGGAGATTTAAAGGCCCAAAATTCATCTTATGATGCTCTCGGCTTAAGCAATTTAAACTATGTAATTTTCTTCCTAGCTAATTCAGAATTCATTTCAGCAATGCTCTAATGCAGTTATTTGTTTTTTCCTTCCTCTTACACCCTGCTTAAATACAATTTACAACTCAGATTCATTGCCTCATTTATCCTTTATCCTCTGGAGAGTTCTACTGACCAGTCATTGTTTTCATTCACTTTCATAATTTTGACTCCATAGCCCTAAGTGTCCCTCCCCTTCCTAGCCAACAAATTTATAAAAAACCCCAAAGCAAACCAAATATAGCCACTGATTGCCAAAGATATATCAAGTGACACAAGATATCCCTCTCTAAGCTGAGAAATATAGTACCTATCTCTAAAGTAGGTTGAAACATTTACCTCTTTTGTTTGTCTATAAGCCAAACAAAATTTATAGAGTGCTAACATTCTGGCACCGTTGTCGGGGACGAAATTGAAAAATTTTCCCTGGGAAAGAACAACATGATTCAGTTCTAAGGTCTGAGAGCTGCGGACACTTAGGCACATATTGGTTTTATTCCTACTCTGATGACTCCACAAATCAAAAAATCAGTTTGAAGGTGATTCCACTGGTAGAAGAATCCAGAAATTTAAATTTTTGTTGGCGATTCCACTCTCAATACTAAATCTAGTTTCCAAAACATCATTGGCAACTCCATTGTCTGAAGATGAATTCAATATCTGTAAGGTGTGCTCCAATGAATTGATCTCATATTCTTGGCTTTCCAAATCATATTCCTCACATAGATTGGAAAACATATTTTCATAAATTCGAAGATGGGAAAGGAAATGATGTTGCCTTGCACTTGATTAGATTTCACATGCACATATGTAAGTTGGGGGTTAAATTTCATGAGGATTGTTTGATGAAAATGTTTATGGATACTCTAGAGGGAAAAGTAACATTATGGTATGAAGGTTTAAAACTAGGCAGCTTATACTCTCTTAAATATTTCCATATAACATTCTTTAAGCATTATGGAGAATCTAATCCTTCATTCTTGGTGTTTGAAGATTGTTGTGAATTTTGTAAACATTTCATGAAGTACCTTGAAAATATGTTTTGTGATGAAGAGTGTATGAATGATGAATTCATAGAAGAATTTTATGAATATTCATCCCAACAAAAAACAATATCCCCTCCTTTGGTTGAAGATGAAGTTGATCAAGAAATTGTTGCTAAAAGTCATTTTCCTTCTCCTGAACTTGATGAAGATATTCAACAAGATTTCCAACAAGACAAAGTGTTTCAAAGTTGTTTTCCTTCCCCTATGAACGATGTAGACATGGATGAGGGTTCTAAAACTGCATCTATGGAGACTTCAAGTAGTGAACAAACAAATTACATAGAGTTTCAGGTAAGAAACAAAACAGTGTATGCCATTTTTCAATCAGAAATACATAATGATAATGAAGAGGCAGTTGTTTTATTTGATTCATTTGAAAATCATGGTTTTGAAAATGCATCCATGGGAACTCTAGATTGTGAAACAGTTCATGATGTTATCTTTTCACATTTTCAAGAAGATTATGAGTAGGAAATTATTTCCATTCAGTCATTTGAAAGTCAAAATGACAGTCCTCAAGAAAATTTCCAGAAGGTTAATAAAACCAAACCAGAATTATTTGATGAACAAAAGGATAGCCTTAATACACATAATATGGTTGTCATATTTGAATATGTTCACGAATGTATGAATATTTTTGTTGATATGCGTGGAAAAGTAGACAAACCTATTGCTTCCATTTTATTTGAAAATGTTCTCATAACTAAAGAAATAGAGCAAGAAAAGCAAACACTTATGAATGAGGCTTGTCGTCCTATTTTTTTCATCAAGAAGAAATTATTTTTCATGGTTTTCAAGATCTTGTGGCCATCCTATTATATTCATCAGTGAATGAGGAACTTGTTTCATTCATAAGCTCAGATTTTGGATTCAATTTTTGTTTTTAGTTGTCATCTTTTAAATTTGTCTACTTGCTTAAGAAAAATGTGAGCAGAGGAAAATCAGGAAGCTAATTGCTTGATTGGTTGGATTGGCACTTTAGCATCACTTGATTCAGTATTAATTTCAACATTTTTAGGGTAGGTAGGAGTGTGTGAATAATATTGTTGGTCAAGCATTTTTCAGTTTGGATTTCCAGTAGTGTGTACAATCAAATTTTAGTGGTGTATTCATTGTTCAATATCCAGTTGAGAGCAGTGTGCAGAGTTTGGTTTCCAACAGACACTGGTGACATGTTGGAGCAGGGTACACAAACATGTTTTGGGAGAAGCCCAATTTATCAGGCACCGGGTCTACAAGTTCTTTTCTACCTCAATGGGAGGATAGCATCCCCATTTGGAGCCTATGTTATCACATGCTAATTTTCATTAATTTTTCCCAAAGCATCTTGTCCTTGTGTTATCTTTCCACTCAGATTTTAAAACTTTTTCACCAGCTTCGTTAAGCTCACATCACCTAAATCCTTCACTCAACTGATCATTCAAAATAGTCATGTCCTCCATGAGTCAAAAATTTGGAAAATATCCCAAACATATATCTAGCCTAAATGCTTATCTAAATCCCTCAGTTCCATCACTTCATTCATTTTTTACCCTTATTATCATATTCCCATTGAAAATTAAAAATATTCCTTTTATTAAGCACCCTTATCCTATCCACAAAGTCATGTGATAAGCCTCATATGCCCAAAGTCCTTAGAAAATAGAAAAAGGGTTTATTATTATTAATATAAATATTTATATTAATATTTCATCCAATATTTAATTTTTGGCATCACGTCAAATCATGGGCACGAATCTCAATTTATAATGTGGAAAAGTCAAAGGGTGGATGGAGGGCGCACATACATATCAGGTGGAGGATTAGCGCAGAAGTTAATTATTTGAAGGCCGACCGATATGTAAACCAGTGGTTTTGGTTGGGGAGACGTGTCCTTACGTGATGAATATTGGGGGTAAAAGTGGTGTGGAGTAAACCACTCCATCCTAAGCCCTATATAATAAATGCAACCATTTAGCATATGGTTTATCTCTGACACATTTTCCAGGAGTGCATTTCAATAAAAAATATGGAATTTCCAATAAATGAAATTCTTCCTCACAGTGAAATTGTTTTACAGAGGTAAAATTTAATTTTTACAAATTAAAGAGATTAATGTTTTCCATGGAAAGGAATTAAATGGGAAGATTCACATGAAAGGAACACTTGGATAATTTTTTATCCAAAGTTTTTACAGAAGTAAAAGAAGAGGATTATTTTTTTTTACCAAATATGGTAACCAAGACATGGTTTTCAAAACCATGGGAAACAAACCAGTGAATGGTTTTCACAGTGAAACAGTAAATTGGAAAAAACAAGACACGGTAAATGTTTTTCACAGTAAAATGGTAAATTGGGAAAAACAAGAAATGGTTTTCAAAACCATGGGAAGAAAGCAATAAATGGTTTTAAAAACCAGGGGCATGAATTAAATTATGGAAATTTAATTCTACATGAGGATAGAAAAATATTCGGGAATTATTTTTATTCAAACATATTGTTCCCAAATATTTAATGAGAATATGGATAAATGGAATTAGATTTGAAAGACTATAAGTGACATTTACAAGATAATGTGGTAGAGGAAGGAGTTGAAGCATCAGAGAAATCAACAATTGGATCATGAAACATTTTTTTTTAACTCTCATTTGTAATCATTGTAGTCAGTTTTATAAGCTAAAACATTGCAATTAATCTATTGTAATCAGTTTCTAACTAAAGGAACTCGAATTGTATAAGTACTAGAAGTTATGAATGAATTAATGTGGGAAGAAGTGCAAGGGCACAGTTATGGTTATTCATAACTCTATTGTAATTTTTTGGAGGTGAATTGAATACATATGCATAAGATTTTGAAGTCTCTATGAAAAGATTCTAATGGTGGTGATATGAGTTTTGTCTCCTTTCATTTTATGTATTTCCTGTGTTCTTTAATTCCATTTACATTTTCTTCTATTTAAGTCGGAGAGTTAAAGGCCCAGAATTCATCTTATGATGCTCTCGGCTTAAGAAATTTAAACTGTGTAATTTTCTTCCTAGCTAATTCAGAATTCATTTCAATAATGCTCTGATGCAGTTATTTGTTTTCTCCTTCCTCTTACACCCTTCTTAAATACAATTTACGACTCATATTATTTGCCTCATTTAGCCTTTATCCTCTGGATATTTCTACTGGCCAATCATTGTTTTCTCAGAATTTCGACTCCATAGCCCTAAGTGTCCCTCCCCTTCCTAGCCAAAAAATTTATAAAAACCCCCAAAACAAACCAAATATAGCCACTGATTTCCAAAGATATATCAAGTGACACGAGATATCCCTCACCGATATGAGAAGGCTAGTACCCAACTCTAAAATAGGTTGAAACAATTACCTCTGTCATTTGTCTATCAACCAGACAAAATTTACAAAGAGCTAACATTTTAGTGTCGTTGTCGGAGACGAAATTGAAAAAAACTCCCTGGGAAAGAATGACATGGTTGAGTTCTAAGGTCTGACAGAAGAAGACACTTAGGCACATATTGGTTGTATTCCTACTCTAGAGACTCCACACATCAAAATATCAGTTTGAAGGTGATTCCACTCGTAGAAGAATCCATAAATTTAAATTTTCGTTGGTGACTCCACTCTCAATGTCGAATCCAGTTTCCAAAACATCATTGGCAACTCCACTATCCGAAGATGAGTTCAATATCTGCAAGCTATGATCCAATGAATCGCTCTCATATTCCTGGATTTCCAAATTGTATTCCTCACATAGATTGGCAAAAATATTTGCCTAAATTCGAAGATGGGAAAGGAAATGTTGTTGCCTTGCACTTGATTAGATTTCACATGCACATATGTAAGATGGGGGTTGAATTTCATGAGGATTCTTTGATGAAAATGTTTATGGATTCTCTAGAGGGGAAAGCAATATTATGGTATGAAGGTTTAAAAGTAGGCAACTTATACTCTCTTAAATATTTCCATATAACATTCTTTAAGCATTATGGAGAATCTAATCCTTCATTCTTGGTGTTTGAAGATTGTTTTGAATTGTGTGAACATTTCATTAAATACCTTGAAAATGTTTTTGGTGATGAAGAGTGTATGAATGATGAAATCATAGAAGCCTTTTATCAATATTCATCCCAACAACAAATAGTAGCCCCTCCTTTGGTTGAAGATGAAGCTAATCAAGAAATTGTTGCTAAAAGTCATTTTCCTTCTCCTGAACTTGATGAAGATATTCAACAATATTTCTAGCAAGACAAAGTGTTTCAAAGTTGTTTTTCTTCCCCTATGAATGATGTAGACATGGATGAGGGTTCTAAAACTGCATCTATGGAGACTTCAAGCAGTGAAAAAACAAATTACATAGAGTTTCAGGAAAGCAACAAAAGAGTGTATGCCATTTTTCAATTAAAAACACAGAATGATAATGAAGAGGCAGTTGTTTTATTTGATTCATTTGAAAATCATGGTTTTGAAAATGCATCCATGGGAACTCTAGACTGTGAAATAGTTCATGATGTTATCTTTTCACATTTGCGAGAAGATTATGAGAAGGAACTTATTTCCATTCATTCATTTGAAAGTCAAAATGATAGTCCTCAAGAAAATTTCCAAAAGATTAATAAAACCAAAACAAAATTGTTTGATGAACAAGAGGATAGCATTGATACACATAATATGGTTGTCATATAAGAAGATGTTCAAGAATGTATGAATGTTTTTGTTGAGATGCGTGGAAAATTATACAAACCTATTGCTTCCATTTCATTTGAAAATGTTCTCAGAACTGAAGAGATAGAGCAAGAGAAAAAAACACTTATGAATGAGGCTTGCCTTCCTGTTTTTGTTCATCAAGAAGAAATGATTTTTCATGGTTTTCAAGATCCTGTGGCCATCCTATTACAATCATCAGTGAAGAAGGAACTTGTTTCATTCATAAGCTCAGATTCTGGATTCAATTGTTGTTTTCAGCTGCCATCTTTTACATTTGTCTTCCTGCTTAAGAAAAATGCGAGCAGAGGAAAATCGGGAAGTCAATTGATTGATTGGTTGCATTGGCACTTTAGCATCACTTTATTGAGTATTCATTTCAACATTTTTAGGGTAGGTAGGAGTGTGCGAATAATCTTGTTGGTCAAGCATTTTTCAGTTTGGATTTCCAGTAGTGTGTATAGTCAGATTTTAGCGGTGTATTCAATGTTCAACATCTAGTTGAGAGCAGTGTGCAGAGTTTGGTTTTCAACAGACACTGGTGAAAGGTCAGAGCAGGGTACACATAAGCCCAATGGATCAGGCACCGGGTCTATGAGTTCTTTTCTACCTCATTGGGAAGATAACATCCCCATTTGGAGCCTATGTTATCACATGCTAATTTGCATTAATTTTTCCCAAAGCATCTTGTCCTTGTGCTATCTTTCCACTCAGATTTTAAAACTTTTTCACCAGCTCTGTCAATCTCCCATCACCTAAATCCTTCACTCGAATGATCATCCAAAATATTCATGTCCTCCATGAGTAAAAAATTTGGCAAATATCCCAAACCTATATCTAGCCTAAATGCTTATCTAAATCCCTCAGTTCCATCACTTCATTCATTTTTTACCCTTATTATCATATTCTCGTTTAAAATTAAAAACATTCCTTTTATTAAGAAGCCTTATCCTATCCACAAGGTCATGTGATAAGCCTCATATGCCCAAAGTCCCTAGAAAATAGGAAAACAATTTATTATTATTAATATAAATATTTTTATATTAAAATATTTATATTAATAGTTGATCCAATATTTAATTTATGGCATCACGTCAAATCATGGGCATGAATATCCATTTATAATGTGGAAAATTCAAAGGGTGGATGGAGGGTGCACATACATATCGGGCGGAGAATTAGGGCAGAGGTTAATTATGTGAAGGCGGGCCGATATGTAAACCGATGGTTTTGGTCGGGGACACGTGTTCTGACATGGTGAATATCGGGGGTAAAAGTGGTGTGGAGTAAACCAATCCATCCCAAGATCGATATAATAAATGAAACCATTTATCATATGTTTTATGTCTGTCACATTTTCCAGAAGTGCATTTCAATAAAAATTATGGAATTTCCAATAAATGAAATTCTTCCTCACGGTGAAATTGTTTTAAAGAGGTAAAATTTAATTTTTACAAATTAAAGAGATTAATGTTTTCCATGGAAAGGACTTAAATGGGAAGATGCACGTGAAAGGAATACTTGGACAATTTTTTATCCAAAGTTTTTACAGAAGTAGAAGAAGAGGATTAAAAATGTTTTACCAAAGATGGTAACCAAGACATGGTTTTCAAAACCATGGAGAAAAAAAACAATAAATGGTTTTCACAATGAAACGGTAAATTGGAAAAAACAAGACACAGTAAATGTTTTTCACGGTAAAATGGTAAATTGGGAAAAACAATACATGGCTTTCAAAACCATGGGAAGAAATCAATAAATGGTTTTAAAAACCACGGGCATGAATTAAATTATGGAAATTTATTTCTACGGGATAAAAAAATATTCGGGAATTATTTTTATTCAAACATATTATTCCCAAATATTTAATGAGAATATGGATAAATGGAAATAGATTTGAAATAATATAAGTGACATTTCCAAGATAATGTGGTAGAGGAAGGAGTTGAAGCGTCAGAGGAATCGACAATTGGATCATGAAACATTTTTTTTTTTAAACTGTCATTTGTAATCATTATAGTCATTTTTAGAAGCTGAAACGTTTCAATTAAGCTATTGTAATCAGTTTCTCACTAAAGGAACTTGAATTGTGTAAGTACTAGAAGTTTTGGATGAATTAATGTGGGAAGAAGTGCAAGGGCATAGTTCTGGTTGTTCTGAACTCTATTGTAATTTTTTGGAGCTGAATTGAATACACATGCAGAATCTTTTGAAGTATCTATGAAAAGATTCTAATGGTGGTGATATGAGTTTTGTCTCCTTTCATTGTATGTATTTCCTGTGTTTTTTAATTCCATTCACATTTTCTTCTATTTAAATTGGAGAGTTAAAGGATCAAAATTCATCTTATGATGCTCTCGGCTTAAGCAATTTAAAATATGTAATTTTCTTCCAAGCTAATTTAGAATTCATTTCCATAATGCTCTTATGCAATTATTTGTTTTCTCCTTCCTCTTATACCCTGCTTAAATACAATTTATGACTCATATTCATTGTCTCATTTAACCTTTATCCTCTGGAGAGTTCTAATGGACAGTCATTGTTTTCATTCACTTTTAGAATTTCGACTCCATAGCCCTAAGTATCCCTCCCCTTCATAGCCAACAAATTTATAAAAAAACCCAAAACAAACCAAATCTAGCATCGGATTGCCAAAGATATATCAAGTGACACGAGAGATCCCTCTCTGAGCTAAGCAGGCTAGTACCCAACTCTAAAGTAGGTTGAAACAGTTACCTCTGTCATTTGTCTATCAGTCGGACAAAATTTACAGAGTGCTAACAATAGTAAGAAAAAAGACTAGGGATATCCAGATGTGTGTAGATTTCAGGGATCTTAACAAATCAAGTGTAAAGTATAATTATCCTTTAACTAACATGGAGTTTCTTCTCCAACGAGTCACGGGATGATCCTGCATGTCCATGTTAGATGGTTTTTTTGGGTATAATAAAGTCTTGGTTGTTGATGAAGACAGAGAAAAGACAACTTTCATAACACCTTGGAAGACATATGCATATGCTTGGATGCCCTTTGGTTTAAAAAATGCAGGGGCTACATTTCAAAGGGTTGTGGACCATGATTTTGAGGGGTTGATAAGAAAATTCATGGTGGATTATCAAGTTGAATTAACAGTACATTCAAAAACAAGGAGAGATCACATTCATCACCTAAGGAAATTTTTTGACAGGTGTAGGTTATATGGTGTTTACTTAAATCCAAAGAAATGTTTATTTGTTGTAACTTGAGGAAAACTATTAGGTCATGCTTTGTGCAAGGAAGGAATTTATATAGACCCAGAAATAATTAAAGCTATAAATGAAATCAACCCCCCAACATCTAAGAAGGGTGTTCAATCATTATTTGGAAAGATCAAATTTATACGAAGATTTTTCCCTGACTATGCAAGTATTGTGAAGACAATCGATTTATTGCTCAAAACAGAACAAAGGTTTGAATGGACCATATATACACAAGAAGAATTTAATAATATTAAAAAGGAAATTACTACAACTCCAGTCCTCATTAGCCCATATTTTCAAAGATACTTCATCATTTATTCGTTCGCTACAAAAATGGTTGTCGCATCTATTATTACTCAGAGAAATACCAAGCGTGAATAATTTCCAATTAGCTTCATGAGAAAGACCCTTCATGATTATGAATTGATATATTCATAATTGGAAAAGAAATCTCTATCTCTTGTGAAAGAAATGATTCACTTTCATACTTACATACTAAATTATCATGTCATTGCATATGTTCCATGCTCTCCTGTGAAGATGCTTTTAAATCAACAATTGAGAGAAGGAAAATGGGAAACTGGTTGGTGAAGATTAAAGAATATGATATTGAAATTAAACCTTTGAAGTAATTCAAAGGAAAAGGATTATGTAATCTCATTGCAAATAGTGATTCTTTGGATGGAATTATTTCAATCTCAGTAGGAGAACCCATGGCAGATTTAGAGTGGTATAGAGATATTGTATTCTACTTGAGGTATCAACAATCTCCAGTCATTGTGAACCTAAAAAAACAAAGAACATTGAAGATGAATTCGAGTCAATATGTGTTGATTGGTGATATATTGTTCAGGAAGAATTATGATGGTATATTGCTAAGATGTGTTGATGAAAGGAAATATCAATAATTGATGAAAGAATTCCATGAAGGAATATGTGGTGGATATTTTTCACCTACCGCCACCACCAATAATATAATAAGAGATGGGTTTTATTGGCCATTAGTTTTTAAATACTCATATGATACCATAAGGAAATGTGTATCTTGTTGTAACATCCCGCTCTTGCGAGCACATGTTATTGACTTATTCTTTTAGGACACTTGCATGCAAGTGATCCAATTATAGTATATGGTTATCTGTTTTTTATTATGGATTCTTATGATGATGTGACGGATTATGATTTATGTTGTTTGATATCTATGTATTGAAATATGCTATTGACGAGTTTTTCCTAAGTGTGCAGGATACTTGACAGATTGTGGATGTCGATGGAATCAATGGACCTCTTGAGACTTTGGACTGAGTAAAGGAGTGGATTGTATTGGTTTGAGTATTTTATTCACGCATATGTGACATATGATTGATTATATTATGATGTTGTTTATGGATCATTGATAGGGTTTCGTTGATGGATGCAAGCTAACGATTGCTTGTTAATATGACTCACATAAGGAGTAAAGGGTCCATGCACATAGACCAAATATTGAGGGAGAGGTGTGAAAGTGTCCCTGTCACATCCTACTAGCACTCCCTCCATGGCTCGAATTGTAGGTTAATGATTACCTAGTTCGAGAGGTCCACGATGTCGTAAGGGGCACAGACTAAGACAATGGCTCATGAATATTTCTAAGCGGCATGCAATAAGGAAGGTTCCTTATTGCTTAAAATCCCTTAGTCTCTCACAAGGTCGCTCGAATGGATTGTTGACTCCTGGGGTTGGACAACTACCAAAACCAGTCAAAGGCGAGTGGCACCCTTGGAGCATGGAGTGTGTATTGAAGGGAACATCACATAAATAAATTTGAGTTAGTGAATCTAGGTGGCCGTGAAAACCCTGAGAGAATAATCAACCTTACATCTTGAGCACTGTCGGACCAATCAAATAATTAATTAATTAAGAATCGAATTTATTAATAATAATCCCTATAAGAGTCTAAGCCTTTGCAAATAAAATTTAATTACGCCTAAGTCTAAGTTAGTAAGAAGACTAAAAACTAAATTATAAATTAAATCATGAGGGGATGGAGTAAATCAATTTAAGAAATCAAGGAAAATAAAATAAATCTAAATATCGATTTAATACACATATGTGCAAGTAATTACCAAATTGGAATTCAAGGTAAGAATGGAATAAAGTTGAAGGAATGGGTACGCATAGAAAGGAATCTAGAGTCTAGTTAACACTAGTCTAACTAGGAGAAGATTCCTATTTTAACTCAACTCAGATTTAGTAAGGTGTCAGTCATTAATTGGAAATAAGGGGAATAAAGAGACAACTAAGAGTGATTCAAGGAGCGTTTTTAGGAAGGGTGAGGGAAATTGACTTTTATTAAAATAAATTGTGGATTTACTTGTGCAACTAAGGGAAAGGGTGACAAATTTATGGGGGAAAGAATTCTTAATTAATTATTTTTAAAGTGAATTAATTTTGTAAGTGGGGATGAGTACGGGAAATTATATAAAACAAAGGGATGATATGAGAGAGGGAGGACACTAGTTATGGGAAAGGTTATGCTGCAGAAATTTTGACTGGTTTTACTTGTGAGATTTGGGATACCCAGCTTGAGAGAGAGAGGTGGCTCTACCTTGCGAGGAAATTCGGGAGCTTGAGGGAATTTTGGTAGTGTGTGCGCGACTCCTTTGCGGCTTGGGGGGCTAAGGGGGGAGAAGAGTACCCATAGCATTGGCTGGGAGGTATCGGTGACGTCTCTATGGTTAGAAAGAGGGAGGTCGAAAGGAGTGTCGTCACGGAAGAACATCTTCAAATATCATCTCGTCGGATACAATATTTTTATTTGAAATTGCATTTGTAAAGAGATTTAATTTGTAAATGAGTTAGTGAATTTGAGTTAGTGAATTTGAGGAAATAAATTTGAGTTAGTGAATTTGAGGAAATAAATTTATTGTTGGACTTGCAAAGCCCTTGTGACTACCGAATGCTTCCTCTGTGATTTTATAAAAAATTGTATCCTCTCCAATTTACATCCTCTGCGATTTTATAAAATTGTGCATCCTTTGCGACTTGGTATTCTCTACGTTTTTTGTTTTATATAAAACATTTCCAGCGTTTGGGGTAAATAGCCATGCAATTTACCTTGGTATTCTCTGTGTTTTTTTTGTATAAAAACTTTCCAGTGTTTGGGGAAAATAGCCATGCGATTTACCTTGTATTCTTTGCGTTTTTGTATAAAACAAATTGCGAACGTTTGGGGAAAATAGCCATGCGATTTACCCTGGTATATCTCCATTTTTTTGTATAAACACTTGCCAACATTTGGTGGAAATATCCATGCGATTTACCTTGGTATTCTCTGCATTTTTGTATAAAAACTGCCAATATTTGGGGGAAATAGCCATGCAATTTACCTTGGTATTCACTACGTTTTTTGTATAAAAACTTGCTAGCGTTTAGGGGAAATAACCATGCGATTTACCTTGGTATTCTAGGTGTTTTTGTATAAAAAAACTTGCCATCATTTGGGGGAAATAGCCATGCGATTTAACCTGGTGTCTTTGCATTTTTTTGTATAAAAACTTTCCAGTGTTTGGGGGAAATAGCCATGTGATTTACCTTGGTATTATTTGCATTTTTTGTATAAAAATTTTCCAGCGTTTGGGGAAAATAGCCATGCAATTTACCTTGGTATTATCTTCATTTTTTGTACAAAATCTTTCCAGCATTTGGGGAAAATAGCCATGTGATTTACCTTGTATCTATGTGTTTTTTTATGTATAAAACTTGCCCAACGTTTCGAGAACATTTTCATGAAATTTTACCTTTGTATCTCTGTGTTTTTTGTCTATGTATAAAACTTTCCCAGGATTGTGAAATCACCATGCGATTTTACCCTTGTATATCTATGTTTTATGTAAAAAAAACTATCCCAACATTGGGGTGAAATCACCATGCGGTTTTACCCTTGTTTCTCTGCGTTTTTATATTACAAAATTTTCTCTGCATTTTTTATACATAAAAATCTTAACCTTGAATCTATTGATCTCTTTTTCCGTATATTAATAATTAATTCATGATTGTGTTTGTCCCTCTAGCTAGAACCTTCAGAATTTAATGACACTTGTAGAAGACTCTTGAGATATTAACCTTACGCTGTGCATATGATTAATTAGGTTATTAATTCACTTCTGAATTTTGTAGCTTGATATGTCCCAAGGTTTTAATTAAGTGTACCTTATATGATCTCTATCATTGTACTATTGTCTGAAATATTTAATATTAGCACACATATATTCATAATCTAGCATTTTACCTTCAACTTGTATGAATATCCAATGGTTATTTGTCTCATGAGAAACCTTGTTAATTTATTATACCATGTTGTGGTTGCGTGGGACAATTTATAAGGTGTAGATGTTGAATTGAATATCTATATGTGTATCTTATAATATAGTGGGACTCTGAATTTCTTATTATAGTCCACCTTATTGATTATTGGTAACCTTGGGGTTGAGTAATGAGATTAATTTGTGTTGGGGTGGAACATTGATTTTTCTTATTGATATTTTGAGTGTTACATTAAATAATTATTACGGTGTTGACAATTAATTGAGTAGAGTGAAACTAAAATCTTCATAATTGAAATTAGTGTGATGTATGAATGAGTAAACGAGTAGATTTCTTTATGCCATGAATTAAATAAATTAGATTCCTCTTGCGCCTTGAATAATATGGATGTATGGTTGATTGAGTATTAGATTTCTCTTGCACCATGAATAATATCGATGTATGAATGATTGAGTATTTATATTTATCTTGCGCCACGAATAATAATGATGTTGATTGATTGAGATAGTTGGATTTCAACTTGATTGTGTCAGTGGGATTTAGACACCTCCTTATTCCTCAGAATAGTAGACAACCCTGAGACCTTAAGTGGTCAAAATCAATCGGATGAATCCTAATCTTGAGCATTTCTTATGTGTCCTGGAGGTCCTAACCATGCATGATAGGTTGGGCGGGTAGTTATTTTAGTGCTCAGTGACATGGTGGATCCTTATGTATAATTTGTTGAGGTAATTGTCATGTACAAAATTGCGCCGCTATATATATGTTTATGCATTAATTATGCGTCACTAACATTTATGTTAATGCGTTGGCTTGTGCCATTTTTATTTCCATGAGGTGTCGCTTGTAACGATTTTAATTATGATTTCATGTGGATTATGCGTTGATTGAGTCGTTGTTATGTGTTGATTATGTGTCTTTTTAATTGTGTTAATGCATGGATTATGTGTCTTTTTAGTTTTGATGATGTATCACTTGCAGTGTTGTTTATTATGTTGTAATGAGTTTAATATCCTAATGAAAAAAAAAATATTTACCTATTATACATCGCTTTTCATTGTTATAATGGAGGGGGCCGTTACATATGGTATCAGAGTGAGGTTCAACCCCATGACCTGGGATCATTACGCCTTCCGTTGTATTAAACACTTGATTAATAACTTATTGCTAATTAAAATTTGAAATTTGTCCATGCAGGTAATCATGGTTAGAGGGCGTCGAGAAGGTAGATGACATGGTTCTAGGGGAGGAGGTGTGACACCTCCAGTAACATCCACGCCATAGGGGTCTAACCCCCAAGGAGAAGAACAAGTCATTGGATAGGAGAAGATTGTTTTGGGGTATGTGGTTGGGTTGATGAGGTCCTTTCAGAGGATGTCAGAGGCCTTGATTAACTGACTAGATAGAGATGAGGTCAGGGTGATTGTGCCCAATAAGGGTCCAAAACGTGCTCCATCTGGCAGTGGTATCATTCACAAAGAATTCGAGAAGGTTAAGTTTCTCGAGTTCATGGGTGCCACGGACGACTCAGCCACTGAGGCATGGTTTGATAACATGGAGATGTGCTTTGTACTTCATGACTACACCTCCAACATGAAGGTCCACATGGTGGTCTTTCAGTTGAAGGGGAACACTCTTCTATGGTGGACGACTGAACATGTCTATCGAAGATGTGTCATGGGAACTGTTTGAGGAATGGTTTCGAGAGAGGTATTTCTCAGAGGAATTTATCGAGCACCAACTCAATGAGTTCAACACCTTACGACAGGGTGGTCGCACGGTGCCTGAGTATGAGGCATGATTCATGGAGCTAATTAGGTATGCTCCACATCTGAACATCGAGAAGCTAAAGGTCAACAAGTTTGTGTTCACCATTAACGTCAACATTCGTTTGAAGATGAGGATCCTAATACCTCATATGATTCACAATGCATTCCAGAAGACCCTCATAGCTGAGGAAGAGTTGACCAACGGGGGTCAGGGTAGGACTCCTGCAATACCAACTGGACAGGCAACATCTGGTATGCAACAACATCAGACACCATCCAGATAGATATCAGGGTATCAAGATATGCCAAGAGGATCCATGTTCGTGATTCCATGATGATCGGCTCCTCAGCAGAGGACCCCCTATAGAGGACCACAACATCAGCAACAACGACGCCCTCAACAACAACATTTTAGGCATGTTCAGTAGAACATACTAGGATTCCAGGCTGGTAGGCCAACAACCTTTACTTTAGGAACCAGGAGTATTGGATTGAAGACCGGATGCTGGACATGTGGAGAGACACATTACTAGCGATATTGTCTAGTTGAGAGGGCCAGAGAATCCAGGTCAACAGGACACACTACAGTTGGAGATTTGGGAAAGGCCCACAGGATTCATGTAGCGATGAATAACCGTTAGGCCGAGCACCAGTCCACTATGCTCGAGATGTTAGGTACCATCATCGACCAAAATTTTAGTATTTTGATAGATCCAGGTGCTAAAGAGAGATTTATTTCTAGTGCAACACTGAAAATAATTAAGGTAAAGGCATTTGAACAAAACACGTTTAGGTATGTAGAAATGGATTTAGGTGCCAAACAGGAGGTTGGAGGAAAGGTTACAAACTTTCACATTAACTTGGGATATTTTGTAGCAAATTCCAACCTATACTTCATGATATTAGGATCTTATGACATCGTGATCGGTATGGACTAGTTGGAATCGCATGATGCGATACTCAATTCTAGGAAGAAATGGTTGAGTTTGACCTGCTATCCCCTAGCCTAGGGATAACTAAGGAGATTATGTCTCGAGTCCCACAAGTCCTAGACATGGAGTACTGAGAGCCAGATCGAATTGAGCATGGCCCTAGAGGGCCCATCCTTTTCTTGTTCAACACCCACTACTACATATTGAAAAATTTGCGACGAAAGTACTCTTTCGTCGCAACATGCAAGAGAAAATGTTCATCTTTTCTAAATCTACCCCGTATTCGTCACAATCTCGATGCCTACACTTTGACTAAATTATTATGGTCAATTTTTGTATCACGAGCGACACCTGTAGATTGTCCATTGCTCTTGCGACGAACGTTGACCATAATAATTTAGTCAAAATTTACCGTTGAAAATGACCTAAAATAAATAGGTGGAAAAAAAATATTTTTAGGTCACTATCATTGCAATTGCGATGATAGTGACCTAAAATTGGCTTATAAATATTTGAAGATTTAAATATGTTGCGACAATATTTCTATAACAACGACAGTTCTGAAAGGGTATTTTTGTGCGAAAAAATGTCGCAGAATGTTGTTAGAGGTGGGGAAAAAAGTAAAGTGGGTGAAAAGGGTGATGGTAGATGTTTTTTTTTTAAGTAAGAAAAGTATATATTAAAAGCCTTCTAGAGACAGAGTATTATGACATAATACAGAGAAAACCAGGCTGAGATCCAGGACTGCCCCAACAGAGGGGAAACCAGTCCATGGACTCAAGCAGTCTAAAACCTGATCAGAAACATTGTCTAGTGTTTGAAACTGAAAGTAAATCTCTAGCATCTATATGTTGGTGAAAAAATATGCGGCTCAAAGAGCGGCTAACCATCTGTGATAATGAAAAACAAGACTAAGCGATCTAGACACCTGGCTTAGCTGCCCCGTTGCCCTCCTGTTCCACCTCGTCCATAGCCTCATCGTCGCTATCTCGATTGACATCTGTCGCTTCCCCTGGAGCTGCTCGTGGTGCTACGTACTTTTCCTCTTCGTCCTTTTCCTCGGTCGGCTCCTCCCTTGGAGCATCCTCATCCTGGATAGATATAATAGAGCTCTTCAGAGAGGAGAGAGTCCAGAGAAATAAGTCGACCTTGGCGCCCGTGTCCTGTAGTCTAAAGTTGATGTCGTCCACTTCCTGACGAATGTCAAAGACGAGGTCATACAGGGTCATCATGCTATCCCACAGTTGGAGATTGGTGAAGGAGCCACGGGGGATAGGTCCAGCCCCGCGAGAAGCATGTTGGGGGTGGGAGTCTGAAGTCGAGTCGTAGGGACTGCGGTCATGGCACCGAGGGGAGATAGAAGGTCTGGGCGCTAGAGCTTGGCTGGAAGAGTGAAAATGAGACCCCCCATGGGAGGACGCTGAAGGTTGTCCGGAGTAACGCTGGGAGGAGGAGGTGATGGAAGGCGAAATGGACGGGGAGGTAGAGGGGCGTCGAGGTTTCCAGGCCGAGCCCCGTCGAG
>JZKD02S1604990.1:211950-240619 GCA_000966675.3 Picea glauca | reverse complement strand
ATTGGACATGACTGTGTTGTTTTGTATCATGTTTTCCGCTGTGTAAATGAATTACTGTTGCATGCTATGGTTTGTTAATGGTAACAGTAACTTATATATATTTTACTCTGTGAATCAAGTGTGTTTAATTCTGTTTAAATGCATTTGTTTTTACATCCATGTAATGAATGGTAAATGGAGAGGTTTGGGTGAACCTGGGTAGTGAATTGGTACACTACAATGATGCTCATTCAGAACTCTTCAGACCACCTTGGCATAAACCACCATGTTTCTGGGCCAGGACAGGGAATATACCAGGATCCTTTCTGGCCTGTAATGTTTTAGAATCAATATTTTCCAAGACCTTGGACTCAATTACCACAATCTATCACTACCCCAATCACTATAAGCCACACCAGTGCACCATCGCCCACCCCTTCTAGTCACGTCGGAGATGAGTCGACACCCTCTACAAATCATGATGATGGCTCACTTCCAACCTCTGCCAATTATGTTGGGGGCACCATCCTTTTCACCCCGGATCACAGTCATGTCACGTCTCCGACTCCTATTCATCATACAAGAGATGACTCTCTTTCCTTGGCCAATCCCATCGAGAAACCCAAACGTCTCAAACATAAGCCTAAATTCATTTGCAGGACTTGTGAAGGAAGCCATCTTACTCACTTGTTCCTAGTGATTGCCAAGATACCAGAGGCATGGGGCTCGCCCAAAAGCCCTTCAGACTCTGAGAAACCCATGATTCCTCATCACACCACTTCAACTTTAGTGATCCCGACGGTCTCACCGCCAAGATTTTCCTCTGACCTCACCCCCTCCATGGAGGGTGAAGCGTCTCCTACCCCTGTTACCATGCATCCTCTTCAACCTATAATTGAAGAAGTGACCATGTCGGTGCCTTTTATGGTCAAACTAACTCTCCCCGAAAAGAGTGATGCACCCTCCAGTCACGTCATCAACATTTCGAGTATTCCCCCTTTTGAACAAGAGAGATTCATTCTTCTTCCGAATACTCTCTCTTTGAACTCTTACGAGGTCCCCTTCGACTAGGACAACCTGAAAGGACATCCCATACCCCCACCTATGTCTGTTCCACTAAGAGACATTATTTGAACCGTAATAGAGACTATGTACTCCGTTAGAATGTTCTCCTCCTCGACTTGGAGAGCTTTGGGCTTTCCCAAGCTTTTGTCAGTGATTCGCGGGATACTGACTTTTGGCAGAAGGTCGGGTCGGGAACCTTGGCCTCCCCCTTTACATGTTGATTAGACAAAAAACACAAGCCTTACTTAATCTCTTTTCTGACTCGTTACTAAAAATTGAAAATATCACTGAGTGATTTGTCCCTTTCACACTCGTTAAAATTGGATTTGAAAGATCATGGGTCTTAGTAAGCTCTTTTCCGACTCGCTATCAAAAATGGAAAAGATCGTTGAGTGAACTTGTCTTCTTCACTCTCGTAAATTGGATTTGAAAAGACATCTATTTGGCACAAGTTTACCCTTTTTTCACACCAAGTAGATTAAAAGATATAAAAAAGGACATTTTTTGGCGTTAAATTGTGATTGCATCTCATGCCCTTGCTTGCAGTATTGAGCCTTTATCCGGTTCTCACTTTGCATTATAAACCATGGCCCAAGCAGTTTGCATCCTCAACCAAGCAGAGCCTTGTTTATATCCTTCACAATTTGACACCCTATACCCTGTAGGGAACATCACCCCGAGTGTCCATCTCTTGCATGCATTTCCTTGCATTGAGCATAGGTACGTTCCACTGCTAGAACTAGTTTTTCTTACTTGTGACACACATTCCCTCCTTTGTATCATAGCATTCATATGTTATGAAAAAACAAAAAAAGATGGGCAGGAAGGGAGTACTATATTGTAATTGGTAGCAGTCGTGTCACCTTTGAACAGAGAACAAAGTTCTTGAGTCCTTGCGTCATCATAATTTTGGGTTTAGCATGGCCTTAGGAAGCTGATCTCATTACATAATTTTTTCTACCGACTGGTTAATATTCTAGCCACTATAGAGAACATTATGGATGCCTCCTGCATCTAATTGTCAAATCATTAAGTCTATGTTGTCAGAGTCCATCGTACGTCTCATGCTCTTGTTCAAAGGAAGACTATCAACATGTGTCGGCCACTCCTCATAAATCTTGACTTTGCATGTCAGCCATACCCTCAGTTTGTCTCAAAATCACATGATACTTCGGTCTTATGATGCACCCTGGCCCTACTTTCATCATTGGTAGGTCACCTTGAACCCAACAATCGACATTTCATCATGGGTTGTTGACTAGGTGGTTTCCCTTGTGTTTGACAGCAAGCCATCTATTCACACTTTGGGATTCCTGCAATGTCTTGGATGCCATTAGCCTTATTGGTGGTTTCCTCACCTTTGTCAGCAGTTTTCATCACTAGCTGCTAGTCAGAGGGTATTTTTCGTGTACCACTTGCATTTTGCACACGCGAAAGACGCACAGGGTCATTGGTTGGTGAACATGTTCTTCGTCCGATCTCCACCAAATCATGAAGCTCCTGCTTTGTTCCTTGTGCTGACTGATGAGAGATGCCTTAATGCTCTCCCTTCAGTGGGTCTCTTTCCATCGACTTAAACTCATGTATTCTAGATACAAGACTTAGAGTTTTATGAGTACCTTGAGGTTTGCAGTCATTAGTGGCAGGCTCTCTCGTCATTGATAGATGGGAATACATCAATGGATCTCTCAAATGTTCGACACCAGCTCCTTTATTCACATTTGTAGAGATGTACTCGATTCCTTGATACCTACTTTCATCATTGGTAGGTTGTCTCGCGTTTGTTAATGGTATACCTCAATGACCAGTAATCAAACAATGTCTCATTGTGTTCAACCTCAACTCATTTATTCACATGATGTAGACTTGCACCATTGGCGGATTGTATTGAAGACTTGAAGACATCACTTTGTAGACACATATTTCCTGAGCTATTGCTTCCATTTCATCAGACCAGTACCTATTTGACATCAGCGATCATGGGAGATTAGATTGTACTCCATGGTATACAGATATCTTCAGATTGATTTTGAGACTGGTTTCATTGGGCCTTATTCGTGACTATGACAGCTATTGGCATGTAACCGCATTTATATTTGCTTACTCATGGCCATGAACACTTGTTGGTATATTTTCCACATGGATATGCATTGTATTTTTGGAAACCATGTATGCAAAGTCAGTACATAATGTAATGAGCAATTGAGTTTGTCCAATTGGTTCCCTACCCCTCCACTTCTAGGTTATTTATAATGTATTCCGGCCATCACAGATACTCCTCTGATCTCACACATTAGGGGGAATTTGTTATAGAAAAATTTTCCTCACCATTTCTATCTTGCACAGAGGGCCTTTTTCCATTTCCCTATGCAGACTTATCAACCCCCTTTTTCATAAATCCAGAGCCAAAATTATATATTTTTCCACATATACGCTTCCTGACTGCTTTGCAAGATGCATATGCGCTTGCTGCTCCACTACAGCTCGCGTATATTGGGATTTGTGCTAGAAAATACAAAATGAGGTTAGGTTTCCATGTCACAACAAATGATCTATGATCTTTGGCCTTCCATATACTGGAAACATTCTGACTCTGCCCTTCAGTTTCATTATGGAGGCTACAAGAGCACAATTTCGAGCTATGGAAAAAGAGAGAGAAAGCATTCAACATTGAGAGCAAAGTTACTCTGGAGAAATTACTTCATATTGAGTCTACATCCCTTTGTCCCTCAAGTCTGAACACAGTGTTCAGCCCCCAAGCTCTTTCCTTATTATCGAGAGGACCTCATTACCTCTTTGTTATGAGCTTGCCTTTGGTGGAGGATTGAAGTGGTGGAGACCCAGTTGGAAGGAACTTGGTTTCTCGGTTTTGAACCATGCTGACACGGAAGTATGTAATGTTGATACTTCTATTGATCAATTATTAAGAGAAATACTCCTTTCTCATCCTATCGATATCTAGCAATTATATGATTATTATCCATGGGCATGTTTGTAATGTTTATTAATGGATTGTGTTATCTGATGTGGTAACTCATTTTATATACTGTCACTATATACTTGCATCGCTTGTTTGTTGAGAACTTCTTGCAGGTGTAAAGCTTTGGGTCAAAGTGTTCAACGGTGGAACGACATCAAACGATTGGATCAAGGTAGGCTTCTTCCTCGTATTGCACATTAATCTATATAGCACATGTTGGAATTGAGTTGATTTCTGCGGTCATACCTATCTGTTGTGGTTTATCCTTCCCTTGTAACCATAGGGTTTGAAGTCATTACAACAATATACTCATTAAGATATCAACATGTTATCTGTAGGAATTGAATCTAGGTGGGAAGGATAACAAACATTCATCCCAATCACCCAAGTTAAACCCAATTGACTATACATCAATAGAATTGTCTATCTATTCTATATTTTGAATTTATTTTAGTCATGTATTTACTAAATTTGAGAATAATTTTATTAATTTTATTTATATGGGTCCAAAAAGTAAAAAACTTAGACTACTCTTATATTATTAAATAATATATATTAAGATTTAAATTATAATTTTTATTAATATATAAAAATAAGGGCTACATGGCAGGGCAACTCTTGTCGATTGGGAAATATATGTTGTCGAGTGGGAAATATATGTTGAACAATGAAACTTAATATAACTAGATACATAGATAATGAATAGTCTTTGTCAAAAGATAAGTCATATAATAAAGAAAAATAGTAGCATTATTTTGTATGCAAAGAGGACAATCATAAGAATAAAGTAAAAACACTTAGCATAAAATTTTGTAAAAATAAGTAAAAAAACTAAGTGTCCAATGTGGAGTAAAACTTAATAAATAAATAAGTGAAATGTCCAATGGAGAGGTTAGCATATGCGGGAAGTAATGTAAAGTGTTTGGAGTAAAAACATTTATAATAAAACTTTGTAAAAATAAGCAAAAAGGTAAAGTGTTCAATGTGGAGTAAATCTTACTAAAATATGTATATGTTTAACAAAATGTTTTTTACTTATATATGTATATAAAAAATAAAAAATAATTATTAATTTATTAAAAGTTAATTATACATCACAAACATAGCTTCTGGACTCCCCATTAGTATATACCTGCACAATGAACAATTAGTAAATAAAATACATCTTTGACACAGACATATAGTCCACACACATATAGCTTCCGCACCTCCACACAAATATATTTAGTTGGTGTAAAAACGATTTTTTAATTTTTTTACTATAGTACTATACAAATAATTAAAAGATTAATATATTTATTAATGTGCAATGTGCAATTTATTAAATAATTAATTATTTAATATTGCAATGTGCAATCTGATGTTGTTTATGTGCGAAGACTTTTTCTTTGATGATTTTTTTGCACTTTAGCACATGTATATCCCTGCATAGGTATGGTATTATTTATTAATGTGCAATGTACAATATGCAAAGTGAAATTTATTAAACAATTAATTATTTAATATTATTTATTAATTTTTAATCAATTTTTTAATATTGCAATGTGCAATGAGTTGTTACTTATGTGCGAAGACATTTTCTTTGATGATTTGTTCACGCCTCCACACAAGTATATCATTGCATAGGTATGATATTATTTATTAATATGTAATGCACAATATACAAAGTGCAATTTATTAAAATTATTGTTTTTCCTTGGAACAACTCACCGACAGTCAACTGGGGAGCAACGAAGCAACGGGCCTAACCCCAGCGGACCTAGAGAATTGAACATATGACCTCGTGAAAGAGGGCCAAAGGCTTGGAAGTGGAGGGTCCAACCAACTGGGCTACCCGACAGGGCTATTATTAAATAATTAATTATTTAATATTGCAATGTGCAATGAGTTGTTGCTTCATAGACTTTTGTATGACGATTTTTCTGCACGTCTGCACAGGTATATCCCCGCATAGCTATGGTATTATTTATTAATGTGCAATGCACAATATGCAATCTACAATTTATTAATTATTTAATATTATTTATGAATTATTTAATATTGTAATGTGCAATGCGTCGTTGTTTATGTGTGAAGATTTTTTCTTTGACGATTTACCTCTGCACAGGTATATCCCCACACATCTATCGTATTATTTATTAATGTGCAATGCACAATATGGAATGTGCAATTTATTAAATAATTATTTATTTAATATTATTTATTAACTATTTACTATTAAATCAATAATTATTTGTTAATTATTTAATATTGCAATGCACAATGCACTCATCCTAATGTGCAGAGACTTTTTCTTACCTTCACGTCGATATATCCCCACAGAGGTATGGTATTATTTATTAATATGCAATGCACAATATACACTGTGCAATTTATAAAAGAATTAATTAATTATTAATTATTTAATATTGCGATGTACAATGCTATGTCGCTTATGTGCGGAGACTTTTTCTTTGATGATTTGTCTACACCTCTGCACAACTATGGTTCAACACCCGTACATCGTAACTTTGAGACTCATACATGCACTATCTTTTATAGGTGTATAATTAAGTTTCTTATTAAATTATCGTGCAAGCACTTATTTCAACCATATGATACAAATGCATAATTAAATTGCTTATTAAATTTCCTTCATCGACTTGACAATAAGATGTTGTTTTGAAGGACCAATGAAAAGCTAAGAAAAAAATTGAATCGTTGGCAACAAAGTTCAACTATGGAAAAAAAACATGAAATTTTTAGTCAATTAAAAAAAAAAAATCACAATAAACACAAAAACGGATTGCTATAGTCCCATGAGCAACCAAGACTAATAATAAAAAATTATATAGATTGTGATTGATCAATTAAATAAAATATAAATATTATTTTGTTAGAAAATTAATATGAAAATAGAGTGTGGTCTTGCCTCACTATTTATGTGAAAATTATTTGAAGATGTCGACATTATTTAATTTTAAAGAGAACCGGTTTACTCTTACTATCTATATGTAAACGACTCTCACCCATCCTCCTTGTGATGAAATCATGCACTTTCTAACCGTTTGGTTTATATTGTCACCCATGATTCAATTGTTGGTGTGAAGACACTTTAACATAAAAGTAGTTAAGTTGAATGAACTACTTCAATATTTAATATAAAAGTATTTAATCGGAGCCAACTCATTAAAAAAAATTATAATATTATTTTAAAATGTTTTTAAATTTATATTTTATGATATTTTTAATACTCAAAATTTCACATTAACATAGTAATTAATTTCTATTTGAATATAAAAATAAATTTGAACTTTGAAATTTTTTCAAAGGAGTGAAGATTTTTTTTCTATAAAAGACATAAAGTTGGGGTAAAGTGACTTGCAAAAGAGAAAGCTAAGGACATAAAAGGCTACCAAGATGAAATCTTAAAAATTGGAGGGACTATTATCATCCCTCACATACACAAGATCTTCCATTTAGCAATGAAGCAGGGCTTTCCAAAACCCTGGACTCAAAGCCTCATTGTACCTATTTTTTAAATTGGGGATAAAAAAAATCCCTCTAATTATAGGACCATTATGATTAGCCCCATTTAAGCCAAGATATACAAAAGTACTTTGGAAAAAAGATCAGCATATGGCCAAAAAGTTGTGGAAAAAGAGCTAAAGGCTAGGCTGGTTTTAGAGGTTATCATTCAACTGTGGACCACCTTGTTACGTTTAGGATCATTGTGGAGGAGTGTTAGAATAATAAAACCAATCTCCTTTGTTGTTTCGTTGATTTTAGAAAAGTATTTGACACAGTGCCCAGGAATAACCTTTGGAATAGGTTGGAAGAGTTAAAATTTTATTTTGAGTTGAGATTTTTTGTGGTAAGGTTGTATGAGAACGTTATTTCCAAGTTTAGGAATACAAAGGGTTGGTTACAAGAAATTAATTGTAACATAGGAGTCAAACGAGGTTGTCCCCTATCCCCTACCCCTTTTTACATATGTATAAAAAAGTTAGAAACTTGCTTATGACTATGAACACTAACAAAATGAAGGTTATGATAATTAAATGCAAAAAGATATCCTATGATACTTTCGCATATGAAAACAATAGCTTGGAGGAAGTGTCTTCATATAAATATCTTGGAAACGATATTCATCACAAGCTCAATTGGAACTATAGTGTTGAGAAAAGGACAAATGGAGAGTGGAAAGCTTATTATGGGCTTGAAAACAATTGTAAATTAGTGGACCTTTGGCTATGGGATAAGAACAAATTCCTCTTTAAGGCTCTCATCACTCATGTTATCTTATATGGATGTGAATTTTGGTGGTGTAGTATCTCTGGAGAATCTAGGATAAAGATAGAGGAAATCCAAAATAATTGTATAACTTATACCTCAAAATTAAAGGCAATACACCCTATCATATCCTCCTCATAGAATCGAGTCTTTACCCCATTGAGAGCATGGCTATGATTAGGTACTTAATGTACAGTAACAAGATAAGCAATGTGGACGACAAGAGCCTCCCCAAAATTGCTTCAAATTCTAGCGAAAACCACAAGTGGCTTATGTGGGGAGGGCATAAGATGCCAAGTCTTTGCTAAATCGTCGGAGAATATACGAAGAAGTCATTATGGAGAACACTAATAATATTTAAAATATTATTACATCTAAATTTAAGGAGAATCTGTGGTGCCATAGAGAATTAGAGGAAAAAATAAAATTAAGATACTACAAGGAGGTGGTCAACCCTACTCTAGAAGATTAAAAATATCTTTCAGTTTTGACTAGTGAAAAGAAGAAAAGCAACAATGTTAAAATAATAACAAACTCTCATGAGCTACATAGTGAAATTCGGTGTTGAACAATTCCCAAAACACTGTGGGACAAAAGAATCTAGCATCTTTATGACACTCAAAGGGTTGAAGATGAAAAGCATTTTCTCTTAGAGTTCCCTACATATACCCAAATTAGATCACAATTTCAAAAAACATGTCACAATACTGACCTTCCTAACCTTCTAAGTCATCAAAACTATGGTGATATTGGAAAACTTCTCTTAATTCTTTTCAAGCACATAAATAAAAATTAAAATAAATCCAAATGATCTCTTACCTTTTTTAAGTTATGATAGACCAACTCTAGTCTTAGTGGACATTAATCATCATCATCGATCATTTTTCAAGCATTTGGTAACATATTTTAATTCAACATATAGCTCAAAAAAAATTATTACATACACCATAAACATTTTTAGTTTTACCCATTTTTCTCATTTTTACTCATTGTGAAGTTTCTTAAGTCATTGTTTTTGTCTTTGGCATTGATGGGTCAATCACTCACCTTTTGAGATGGTAAATGATATATAAAAAAACTTATTGTTATTAAGTAAAGATTAATGTTGTTGAATATAATTCTAAGAACAGAGAGAGTAATGTTTGATCATAGAAGGTATGTATGTGTACCATAGATTGGAGAGGTCTGCATATGAGGATGTTCTTGTTTTATAAGATAACCATTGATTTAGGATATGAGAGAAACAACTGGAAGGTGTGTTGCAATGGAAAAGTGTGTGGCAGAAAAGGCATGTTGCAACAAAAGATGTGTTATAGCCGGAGGTGTGTTGCAACAACAGGTGTGTGGCAGCAACATATGTTTTGCAACATAGGCATGTTATAGTACAAGAGGTGTTTTACAATAGAGGTGTGTTGCAGAAGAAGAGGCATGATACAATAGAGGCGTGTTGCAACAGAGGCATGTTCCAACAAAGACGTGTTGCAGTCAAAGGTGTGTGGAAAAGGATGTGTTGCAGCAGAATTCGTGTTATAGTGGGATACGTGTTGCAAAAAAGGTGTTTCATAGCATTAAAGGTGTGTTACAACAACATAAGTGTTGCAACAAGAGGTGTGTTCCAATAGGAGGTATCAAAGCATGGTTCAGCTCTGGGATGGAAGAAACTACAAAGATATAAAGTTAGCTTCAGCTATGGGATGAAATAATTGCAAGGGTGTGAGAGTTAGTTACACTTCTGAGATTGGTTTCCTAGTAGTGTTCCTATGTAACCATGATATCAAGAAGACCTGGGAGAATGTGGTTTCATCTTGTTTCGCTAAAAGAAGAATGGTGAGAGGAATTGTTGGAGAAAAGGTATGTGAAGGTTAGTTTGAATTACGGCTACAAAACAAATCCCAAGAATTTTTCCTTAAAGATGAGCAACTCAAGGAAGTGTAGGAACCAAGAGTTAAGAATGGAGAGGATGGAGTGGTAGTAGATGTCGGAGTGAAGTTGTTGAATGGGGAAGAGATTGAGATGAGAGAAGAAATCCAAGAACAGAAAATTGCATGAAGCAAAGTACAAAAGGTTGTTGCTAGGAAGGAAGAAGTCTCTGAGATAAATGATTGCCAGAAATATATGGTAGTTGTGGTGGCAGTTATCCATGACTATTATCTTGAGATGAAAGAGGAATCGTGGCTCGTGCAAGGATTCATGAGACGATAGTTGTGGTGGTGGTTATCCATAATTTTCATCTTGAGATGAATGCATAGTCACTAGAAATGAGTGAGTGTGGTTGCGAGAGAAATGCAGTTGGAAGGTTTCTTGGATTAGATACTGGGATCATATGTTCTGAGAAACATGTTGGTAGTAGTGAGAGCATTGTTTTCGTATGGTGGCTAGAGTTTTTGAGTGGACCTGAATTAAAGAGAAATGAGGATGAACAAAGACGCAAAAAATTATAGCAGTGGAAAATAGAGGCACATGTGGTTGTGTCAGATGTAACAAAGTAACGAAGGGAGTGAATATGGAGTATTTGTTTTCCCTTAACATATTATTTTCTTGTTCAAGGGAAAGAAGGAAAATTTGTGGTTGCAGATTGAAGTGAATGTGCTTGGATGAAAAGAAGATGCAATAGAATGATGATGTGAAAGAAAAGAAATAACAGAGATTCTAGAAATTGCAGTATCACAAAAGTTGCAGGTGATGAAAATGTCGAAGAGAATTCCCAAGTATAAGATGACGTCGCGAAGATGAGTGACCTAGGAGGAATTATGAAGGAAGTTTCTAAGTTGAAGATGGATGAACATACAATTCAGAAGAGGAGGAAGTTAATGAAGATGTTATTGACAGAGAAAGGAGAAGATTTCAAATCTCCTGATGAAGAATAAATTATACAAAGGAATGATAGAAGAATTGAAGTTTTCTAAGGACCAAATGTGAAGGTGTTGTATTAAGCGGGAGGCTCTTGAAGCTTTGTCTCTAGTAATTTGTCAAGAATGTGAATACGCTGACAAAATCACTGACTGAGGCAATTTGTGTATAGTTGTGGGTTGAGTCAAGGGAGGTGTAACATGGGAGCATATGACTCCATGTTGTGTGGCTTCGAGCATGAGTGGTTGGTCGCATTGAAGACACTTTGTAGACTGCATGAAAAATGGTAGTGGGATGTCCTAGATGGGACGTGACTCAAATCGATTTGTGTAGGTGATGCATGACTGAGGAGCCCCTGGCTAGTGTTTATGAAAATAAAGAAAGAGAGATATAGAGGGTAGTAGCACCGAAAGGTGTGTTGCTGCAGTAAGTTGAGTTGTAGCAGGAATGACATGAAATTTCCAAATCTCCATGATGAGGGTATTGTTGTGTTGTTTCAGATGGGGTGCAACAAAGGACAATAATGATTTAGAAGAAGAATGTGTAGTAGAGGAAGATGTCTTGCAAGTTAAAATGTATAGCAAGAGGATTGTAGATTTGGGAGTGCAACAGTGATGAAAGTTACATTGGGAAGCTATAGATGTGAATGATTTACCTCATAATCATGAGATCATACTTTCTTAAAAACCTAGGGATTTTGATGTAGGAGAATCCCGGTCATCTTAAGGATGACACACTGAAGGTATTTGTGGTACATGATACAATTGTTACATGAATGATTAAGTGTTGTAGGAAATAAATAGTGATATAATGTGGTAGATTGCGAGAAGTAACAACACTTATTCACATCAAATGAATATCGTAGAGTGTGGCAGTGCAACAAATGAGAACGATGCTATAGGATGGACATGTTTCTACAAAATGAGTAGGAGGCAAGTGCATGGAAGGAGGATGTGAACCATTACAAAAGGAAAGGACGCGTTGATGAAGAGTGTGTTGCTGGTGGAAGATGGAAAGTCACGTGCAGGTGAGGAGTCACCAAGGGAAGGATGAATCGGAATATGGAGGGTGAAAGGGCATGAGGATTCCACTAAGAAACTGAAGAATATTTTTTTTGAAAGAATAAAACACAACATAGAATATTTGCAAGAGATCTTTTAGAGGCAAAAAAAGGATAGGTTGTGTGTGTGAGAGAGAGAGAGAGAAGTGGTTGAGGTTTCCATGGCCATTTTCCTAGAAACCCAACGAATATTGTAATCACATGTACGGTCATAGAACTGATGTATTGTAATCTATATGAATAAATAAAAGAGTTTGGGTTTTTACATATTTAACCTTTTTGTATATGCATCTGAATGGAATCATATATGATGTTATTTTCTATGTTATTCGCATGAATATATGCAAGTAAATTCCACTGCTAGAATGAGCAAATACCAGTAGAGAATACTTCCACGTGATGTTGTTGTCTAGGTGATAGGGGTCTATATAAGGCCGTACACCGATTGGTGACAACCTATAGGTGAGCGTGGAGTCCTTGGAAAGGTCGTGTGGGATGGACGACTCTACGCAAATGTGGAAGAATCATTGTATTTGGGAACTAACCCTTGGCCACACTATGAAGGGTAAAATATTTTTTTGAAAGTTCAATGTAAGACACTCTGGAGAAGGAACGTTGTTGCTGAACATAATTCTGAGCACAAAGAGAGTTCAGTTTGATCATAGAAGGTATGTATGTTTACCATAGATTGGAGAGGTTTTCATATGAGGATGTTCATGTTTTATAAGATTATTATTAATTCAAGATTGAGTGAAACAATTGGAGGGTGTGTTGCAATAGAAAATCATGTGGCAGAAAAGGCATGTTACAACATAATATGTTTATAGCAGTAGGTGTTTTGCAACAATAGGTGTGTGGCAGCAACATATGTGTTGCAATAGAGGTGTGTTATAGCAGAAGAGGAATGTTGTAGCAGAGGCATGTTGCAGCAGAGGCATGTTGCAACAAAGGTGTGTTGTAGTAGAAGAGGCGTGTTGCAGAAAAGGTGTGTTGCAAAAGAGGCATGTTGCAAAAGAGGCGTGTTGCAGAAAAGGTGTGTTACAACAGAGGTGTGTTGCAGTCGGAGGTGTGTGGAAAAGTATGTGTTACAACAACAGGTGTAGGTGTGTTGCATCAGAAGTCGTGTTATAATAGGAGACGTGTTGCAAAAAAGGTGTGTCACAAAAATAGACGTGTTGTAGAGGAGGCATGTTCTAGTTGGAAGTGTGTTGCAGTAGAAGTGTGTCACAATAGATGACATGTTGTAGCATGAGATGTTTTACAATATGAGACGTGTTACAACAAGTGAATGTATCATTTTATGGTTAATACAGACTTGTTTTCAATAGTATATATTTGTTGGTTATATAGGAAGAAAACATGGATATGTGAGAATAGATGCACTACCTAGGGTTGGGGCATGATCAAGTTGAAAAATCAGAGAAATGGGTAATAAGATTTAGGGCAGTCATGGTCCCAATTACGTACAACTCAAGGAATGATTCCATTGTATATGTACTCTGAGGGTAAGGGATGGACACCCACTTCATCAAGAGGCCACCTTCTCTCTCTCTCTCTCTCTCTCTCTCTGAAAAATTCATGTTTACTTATGTTTTGTATATTCTTCTTCCCAGGTTGGAATGTTTTATTGTTTTTTGTATATGGTTCTATATGTTTAGCTTATCCTATATAACAGTTTGTCAAGATGTTGATAGATAAATGTTAGGGATTCTAAGAGGTTTATTTTAAGACTTTAGGATGGTCATCGTTTTGTATGTTTTGATCAAGTCGGTCATGACTATTAAGAAATGCAACATTACCTATTTCTTCTTGAAATAAAAAATGGTACAAATTTTTTCCATGGAAATTTTTTTGTGTGTGCTTTTGATCTTTTTAGAAGAAACATGAATACCTGGCTCCTCATGAGGGTGGGTGGTGGGGTGAGGATTCATCTATTTTGAATATATATGGGCATTAACTGTACTAAAAAAAGTGAGTTGTATATTACAACACAGTTTGAGGGAGATGTGCAATGTTTGTGCCAAGTCAATGTGAGACATGGTATAAGTCTAAGTCAGCCCATATATATATATGTGTGTATGTGTGTGTGTGTGTGTGTGTGGCATAAAAAGAATGGAAAAAACTTTTGAACCAACTTATAAATCCCATCGAAAGGTTTTCGGACCATTAACTCAAAGCATTATTCCATCCAAAACATGGAAGAGTCTAATTGGGGCTCTTCGTTGGGTTTAATCCCTACTGTTGAGCATTCAAAATCCAACCCCCTCAACAAATTGTTGACCATTAGCATGAAGCATTTTGTCTCCAAAATATCACTTTGTTTCTTGTGTTGACTGAGATTATTCATGATCATTGCATTTTGAGAGGTGCATTGATGCTCATTCTCATGGACTTTAGTGGTCACATAAAAGAGTGAGGTTCTTTTGCTTTGAATGGATTCCTTGTGCCTTCTTAGAACCCTCTGGAATTCCTGAGCTTCTTGGTAATCAATGGATGAAGAATCAAAATCACATGAGGGAAGACCACAATGCCAGTCCCAAACAAATGCTTAAGTTTCTTAGATGGATAAACATTGTCGCCTGGAGAAAATTGGACTATGAAGGGAAGGAAACCTAATTTCCAGAACAAAAAAGAGTGCAACCGATTGTGCCAAAAACCACTCCTAGGTTGTAAGGGGACCGAAACATCGAATATACACAACTCATGAACACCAAAAGAAATAACTCCATAATAGCAATCATCAAGAGGTGACTAGATATGCATAAAAACCAATAAACCAAACACCAAGCAAATTCCAAAATGTTGAAACGAAGAGATGGCAATGCATTGAATATCCACTAATATTTATTCATTTGAAATAGACTCCAATACATAAACCAGAGGTAGAGGGAAGTTTTTACCAGGTAGAATCACCAACTTTGAGCAGTCCTCCACCATATTTTATAGAAGCTTGAGGCTTTGTCATTATAGAGCTTAAGGTTGTTACAACAATATACTCATTAATAACTCATCATGTCACTTGCAGGAATTAAATCTAAATAGAGAGAATAACACTCCTCTAAACTACTCAAGCTAAATCCAATCAAAATCAACTAAATGAAACCTATACACTTTCCCTTATATTTTGGTTTCTCAAATTGATTATCCTAATCTAAATTATAACTTTATAGAGCCCTCCCCATTTTCAATTACGTTTTAATTACTTTATAAAACATAAATATACTTCGATGATAAAGATGTGAGGTCCACATCAATAATCAATCAAACTTCCAAGGAAAACTATTACATCGACCTCCCTTGAAATATGTCGTTCACTCCTCTACATTTTTCCTATCACAAATTTTAATGTTTATTTACTTGTTCATATTTTGAAAATTAAAATAAAATTATTGAGATGTCCATATTTAATTTGTTTAATAATCATCGAGATGTCCTAAGAATGGGTTACTCCTAAGTAAACTTGTTACTTCTTGTTATAACAAACAATGGGTTAAGAATGAAGATATATATTTGTGTATTGATTTTTTTATTTTGTATCCTCACCCTAGGATAAAGATGTATAATAAGTTATAAATTAAAGTATTAAAGAAGAAAAAATAAGCCTCAAATGAATAACAAAAATGACATTTTAAATAACTCAAATAACTTGGCTAAAGAAAATTATAGGAGCAACCACCCTATTCCATTTCACCGGCGGAATACCTCTAGCCTTGTGGGACCAACCCTATAGTTATCGACATCCAATAGACGGGAATACTTTCCAACGCGGACTTGAGCAACACTAGTCTTTCTCCTCTTGAGAGAAACCTATTCACCTAGAGTGATACCCTCGCCTCGAATTTTTTATATATCCATATCCAATCCAAAAATATGTAGCTATTCAACTTGAGAGGAAAAATGAGATATTTAAATCCCATTTCTAATTCTCTTCTAGGAAAAGGAAGAATGTTTTCCATCCGTTATAGTGTTTGTTCATGCAAGTAGTGAGGAATTAAACAACATTTGTCAACATTTATTTCCATACTAATGGCTTTACAGTAAAGATCTATTATTTCTTTTAAAGTGGTTAAGTCCGTTAATGATCCATGTGCAAAGAAAAGAACATCATCTATAAATAGGATATGAGAAATGGTTTCCTCTCCTAATTCCTTGACACCTCTGAAAACTCCTTTCGATCTAGCATCAGATATCAATTTTGTCACCGCTTCAACCACGATAAGAAAAAGAAAGGGAGATAATGGAAAACCATGTTTGAGTCTTCTTGAAGCATTGAAAAAACTAGAAGGGGATCCATTAATGGGTATATACAATGAAATTGACTAGACTCACCCATAATCCAATTTACGACAAATAATTCCATTCCCATTTTCAGCAAGACTAATCAGAGAAAGGCCCCGCTTACTCTCTCGTAATATTTGGATAAATCCAATTTGAGGATTTCTTCTTTCTGATGGGATTATTTGACTGAGAGAATAACCTTGTAGTGAAGGGGAATAAAAGTAGAGAGGTATCATTGTGTATGGCTGCCTCTATTAGTAAATAAGGCCTAGTGTGAACACAATAAATGTAAGAGGGCTTACTAGAAGGTTATGCTTCTAGAAGCTTCCTCCTCTAGAATGTTCTTAGGTAGTTGGTAGCACCATATAGAAGGGTGTAAACAATGTAATGGGAAATTTTTGAAGTATTGTATTGATATCAATATCTCATTAGTAGGTTTCCCCTTCGAAGAGGCAAGTGATCATGAGTGGATCCCTTAAAAGGATCATTTGTACAATGTTTCCCTACCTCAAAGGTTTTCATATAATAAAGTGTGGATTTTATATATTTTTCTCTTGGATATTGTGTGGTGATTTATTATTCATGTATTTGGTACTTAAAAAGTGGTATCAGAGCACTCTCTTCGGCCATGAAAAAGGGGAAGTTTTATATATTTTGCAAGTTTTCAAAGGAAGAAGAAAAAGAGGGCCACGACACTCTAGACAATTCTTGTAGATTTATGTGCATAAATTGATCAAATTGGTTGTATATCTAAGTTTCTCTTGGAAAAAAAACCACTTAAAAAAAAAAACGTCTGAATCGAAGTTCAAGAGGGAAAAATATTGTTGATTTAAAATCAATAGTTTTTCAAGGTTTTTTCTTAGACGACCACACGAGTTTGCAGATTTTTGTAGAAATTGATGAAAAATTCGCCCAAAAAATTGTAGACTTGAGTTCCTCTCACAAATTCATCGCATTTCAAAAATACAAATCTAAGATCCATAAGTGAATATATCATTAGTTTAAAATCAACCATTTTTTTAGGGTTTTTCGTGACGATGATAGGACTGCAGAGCTCATAACTTTTGATAAGGTGCTCATATTGTTGTCAAATCAGTGTCTTTGGATAGATGAATTTTAGAGATTTATTTTGGTATTTTATACATAATTCTTCCATGGATATTGTCTTTAAAATTCTCATGTAAATGTGACGAGATATTGAATCCCTCAAGACAGGTGTTCAAAATATTCAGACAAGTGTTTAAAATATTCAAAAAATCACACTTGCAATGAAATAGAGATATATTATGCAAGACACCAGGGATGAATATAATCAAGACTCATATGCTTGGTATGATTTCGAGGCTGATTGTGATGATTGGTATATGAATAGTTTTGATTTATGGGATGACACCACTTTCATCTTCTATTTGATGAATCTACTCCACCTTATGTAGAGTACATCCTAGAGAGTAGACAAGAGCCTTCAATGCATCTCCTTCTTCAATATTGGTGAATAATTTTTTGGATGAATCTACATATTTACATCCACATGAATAGTGTATATTTTTGGAGCATCATTTACAGCTAGCTATTGAGTTCTGATATCTTCACAGGGGAGTTCACATGAGCACTTAGACATGGGACCCAAGTTTACAGTGGCAGTTGGACTACTTCAACATGGTGGCTAACACTTCTACATGGGACCTTGGTTCTCCAGCCTACTTCAACATTTGGGTCCACACTTATCCATGGGACCCTAGTTATCCAACCTACTTCATCAGTGTGGTCCACACTTATCCATGGGACACTGATATATAGTTATACTTCATCATAACAAGCATTGAGTACAATTATTTCATAAGGGGGATGGAATGTAGTGTAGCTAGGGGAATAATATGGGGTACCTAGAGAGGTACCCAAGGGGAATAATAGTATAGAGGTATTGTTATGTATGGATTCCACTATTATTAAATTAGGCTTAGTGTGAACATAATAAATGTAAGAGGGCTTACTAGAAGGTTTTGCTTCTAGAAGGTTCCTCCTATAAAACCTTTTTAGGTGGTTGGTAGCACTTTATAAAGGGGTGTAAACAATGTAATGGGAAATTTGTGAAGTGTTGTAGTGGGAGATATATCTCATTAGGAGGTTTCTCCCACGAAGAGGAAAGTGATCAGGTGTGGATCTCTTCCTTAAAAGGATCATTTGTATGGTGTTTCCTACCTCAAGGGTTTTCATATAATAAAGTGTGGATTTTCTATATTGTTCTCTTGGATATTGTGTGGTGATTTATTATTTAGGTCTTTAGCACTTAACAATATTCTTGGGTGAGTGCCACCACATCATGTATTTTTATTCGGTGAAAAAATCCATTTTTTTCTTCAAAGATGATCTCACTTTGAATGGGATTTATTCTCCTGGAAATAATTATGGCCACTATTTTTTAAATCACATTACTACAAGAAATCAGCCAGTAATCCCCAAAGTTTACAAAATATTGTTTTTTAAGGATAAGTGTGATAAACATAGAGTTAAAGGATCCCAAAACTTTCCTCAACCTTTGAAATTCTCTTACAATATTTTTTCCTCCTTCAACGGGTCATAGAAACCAAGGAAAAATTCCACCATGGGGTTGTCAGGCCTAGGACTCTTCCCTTTATGCATATAAGAAAGAGTAACTTGTACTTCAAGATACGATACATCTTCAATCATAGAATGATTCATTTCTTTAGTAATGACAATAGGGAATTTTGAAGTAACATCTAAGATCTCATGAATTAGACAACCACTAGGTTCTTGAAAGAGGGATTTAAAATGGAAAAAACCTTCCTCTGCATTGTCCCTAAAAGAGCACACCATACATCCATCCACTGCCTTGATTTCCCATATTGTATTTAGATTTTTAAGGAAGTTCGTGAATTGGTGAAAATTTTAGTGTTGTTGTCACCCTCTTTGTTCCAAACGACCTTGCTCTTCTGCCTCCAAGTTTGCTCCTCCTTCTCCAAAATTGTATGACAGGTATATTCATATGCTCATAATCAGTCTAATTGAATATTGAAGAGAGGACCCAAAGCATTGTCCTTACAGAAGCATGCAATCTTATCCTTAGCTTCCTTCAGTTGTGCTTAAGTCCTATTTTTATAAGATTTTATCCAATGCTTCGTAGTCACTTTCGCTCTAGCTATATTCTCGGAAAATTGGTACATAAAGGATGAAGAATAAGAGGTATCAAGATGCACACATTGGTATTCAACGAGTGTTCGATAATCATCTTCCGTGAGCCACACTTGATTGAATTTTGAGGGAGGAGGAGGAGATTCACCACTTCAATCCAAATTGAATAAGATTGAAAAATGATCAAAAAGACCTCCGACCAACACATAAGACTTCATTAGGAAGTCATTATTCATCATTGGTTCTGAAACCAAAAATCCATCCAGTATTTTAGACATTGCTCCTTTATTAGTTTGGAGTTTTCTCCAAGAAGGAACCAAATTCACTAGCTTGATTCCAATTAGATGGTGCTTTTCAAAGTAGGCTGAGAAAAAACCAATCTGCAAATCTTGTCGAGGATTGGCCCCCCATACTTCCCTTAGGGATAAAGTGAGATTAAAATTTCCTCCGATTAGAATATTGGAATTGTTCAAGGCCTCAAAATTTGTGAAATGTTCCTAATAAGGGAGTCTATCAAAATATGGCCCATAAATGTTTAAAATATTAAGAATAAACCCAAGATCTATAACTTCCAATTTAACAGAGATGGTTGAATTGAATGATGTAGTAGAGAGATAATTGCAGGATGGAATCCACCCTGTAATTAAACCTCTTCACCAGCCTACTGCATCCATATAACAAAAATACCACCTATTTATCCAGGGCTCTAAAATTTCTCTTGCTTTAGAACCTTCGCACATAGTATATTGAATTAAAATTGCATTTGGTTTATGACTCATAATGAGTCCTTTGAGAGCTAGATGATTCTGAGAACCCCCACCCCCTCTTGTGTTGAAGGAGAGGACAATAATGGAGAGGTATTCTTGAGGGATTTACCTACTCCAAGGGCCTTATGAATGGTGTATTGTTTACCTTTCATGATATCCTGAAATGCTTTTTGTTGTGCTTTTAAAATATGAGACTTCCTCCCCACTAGGTTGTTTTCAATAGGATTGAGGGCTAGGCCTCCAAAGGAGGAGGAATATTCTTTTTGTTTTGAATGAGATCTAAGGGCATACCAGTTTTTTAGAGAAGAAGTTTCCTTATTCTTAGGAGAGGGGCCCATCACCACCTTCGTATACCTAACACGATAAACAGACAGCAAACGCCATCTAGTCTATCAAGAAAAAGAGAGTCAAAAGGTGAGGTAAATTGACTACCGCAGGGAGGATCTTTGGTTGGGGATCCCGAAAAAGGAAATGGTGAGGACATTTTGTTAACAATTTTGTACAAAGGAGCATTAACAAAGGGAGAAAACAGAGGAGGCGAGGGTGTAGGGAGAAACGTATCAGTAGGGGGGTCACATTTTGTCGGCTCTCTCAATGTCCTTGCCTCTTTCGCTTCTCTAGAACATGATAAATTTGAACCCCCTCCATCATCATTATGTTTAAGTGTTGTTTTCTTATATTCATGTCGCTCTGTGTTGACCTTTTACCCACACCTTCCTACCTCGGTCTGATATTGGGAAAAAATTTACATTTTGCTTTCATGTGGCCTATCGCATGACAGGAAAAACATCGGAAAAGAATATTCTAGTAGTTAATTTTTTTTGTTCCATTTATCATCTTTGTATAACGGATCCATATCTCCCACCATATCTTCTCTGATATCCACTTCTATAAGTATCCATGCCCACCACCTATCTACTTTAGTGTCCCAGTTCAACTCCAACCTTACAAACTTCCCAAGCTTGTTCCCTATAGTTTAGAGGACTTCCTTATTCCAAAATACTAGGGGGGGCCCGGGAAGAATAACCCACACCTGGGAGATGGCTACAGGAGCCATAGCAGGGTCAAAATCGATAGACCTTTTTTTGATGACCAAACCCAATCGGCCCTAGCTCCATCCATGTCCTAGAATTCTTTCACAATCCTCCTCAGACTAGAAGATAAAACACAACCATCCACATACCAAGATATGAAAAATAGGTTTGTAACCTAATACGAGATAGAAATTAAGTTCCATCCACTTGGTTAATGAGACCTCTCAAACCTCCTTATCGCAGAAGTGATCAACCAAAGTCTTTCCGGCAAAAATTGGGATGTCATTGATTGAGACGTCCTTCTCAACTACCATGGCCACCTTATCCCCTCGCGCTCACACACACTTCATTTTTATTTTTACTACTTCATCACCCTATCTTAAACTTGTTCCAACATCATGTTTTCCCACAATACCTTTTGGAGAAGTACACTCAGCATCGGGAAAAGGAATCAAAAGTGCAGGGAATGAATATAATGGAGTATATGGGAATGTAAATTCTCCCTTGTGGTAGTTTTCATCGTTCACCGAGATTATCCCATTTTCAGAACCAGATTCCATGGGATGTGCATCCACCTTAGCGCACATTCCTCTAGAATTGGTTGACGAATCTTGGGTATCGTGAGACCCATACAGAAAGGATACACAATAAAACTCTTCTTGCATCTAGAATGCCTGACACTGACATGGTATTTCCTCTTAATCCACCAACTCACTCTCCATATTGTTGATTTGCATGGGACTCCCTCTAGGAAACCAGAAAATAGGAACGAGAAGATGGGGAATCACGTTGGAAAAACACTCCTTTGAACTAAAAATCACCTTTGACCACAAAACAGTCTGTCGAGTAATATATATCATGCCTAAAAATTAATGCAAAGTCTCACTCACATGGCTTCGAAAAAATAAACTGTAGAGCCATTCTTTCCCCATTTGATGTTAAAATGTTATTTAGAATTAAGATTTATATTTTTTTACATATTAAATATAAATATATTTTATAAAAATATATATTTATATAAAATAGATGTCGTTAAATATAGTGGACTTTAAATATAATTGGTTTTAAATTTCAATTTTATTATTAATTTTATGACCTAGTGTGTGTGTGTATTCTATCAATGTCATTTTTCTTAAATTTATTTATTTTGATAAGATGATGATGATGACAATGACTCTTATTGTTTATTTAGATGAACTTTGATATATCAAACCTTATGAAAAATGGTAAGGAATTAATTGGTTTGTTTTATAATTTTATTTTATGCCAAAAAAGATTGGAGATAACATTTCTTAAATATTTATGATTTTGATGAATTAATAGGTTAGGAAGGTCGGTATTGGTATAAATATTTGAAATTGAAACATAATATGTAACGTACCCTAGCCTAGATGAGGTCCATTACTTGCAGAATAACTCATAAAATGAAAATTTCCTATGCTAAATAATCATGTATCTTACTAGCTATAGGAATACACACAGTTTAAACCATTTGTTGATACCTTGAACCAAATGCATCTACAACATTCTAAAATAAACATAAAATGTGGTTAATAAACTCAATACATCAACATGTAAATCCTTTTTAAACACAAAGTCAATGCAGGATCATTAGGCTCATAATTATAACACATAAATAGATAAACACACTTATTTTTTAAAACAAGTGTGCAACCAGTTGCTTGGGATGAACCTTCCACCAAACCGTAGACCTGATGTTCTAGTTCTTAACAACAAGTCACCCCCGATATGGGGCTAGTAATCACAAAAGAGGGTGCCTCACTCTGTCCACTCATAGCTCAACTCAATCTCACAAACCCGTTGGATTTTCCTGCAGTAATCATGATTTCCAATAGTTCTCTTTCATACACATTCCTAACCCAAATAATGTACCCCCTTCACTACACTTAGTCCATCAAGATCCAAAATTTTAATGGGTTCTCTAGTACAGGTGATCATGGAATCTCACTACTGGGATCTCTAGGGATATTGCTTCTAGGAAAACAACTAGGGAAAATAATAGTAGCAACTTCTTGGTGCAACTCACCCATGAGTTTAGTATTTAGGCCTTACAACCTGGTTCTTTGGTGTTAGCTCCAATGCTCCAAAAAATCTCCTTGCTCCAACTCCAGCTCCAACACACTTCTTTCATGTTCTCTACTTTTTTTTCCTGCTCCAAAACAAAATGTGTGTGCCCCTCTCGTTATTCTCCCCCATATGAAATTCCTTGTTGTTTGCTTGACCCACACTTTTCCCCAAGCTGACAGTACTTTAGTTCAAATCTCAATAACTATGGGAGGTGGCATCTCACACCCACCCTCTTATAGGTAATCAATGATTGGTTTCTTCCACACTCAAGGGAAATCAAAAGGTTCACTCAAAGCATTTAAAATGGGGAAAATATTAGGGAATTAAACTCATGAATAAAACCCTCTTTTCTAGGCCCCTCCTCTCTTGTGGATTAATCATATCCCATCTTCATCCATATCCCCTTATCATTTGACATCACATTTTTATTATTAAAATTCATAAACACAATTCCCATATACAGTGCTTGGCCATAACCATATTTTATATCTACATTAAGCATTAATTAAACTAGGGATTATAGTGGGGACATTACATTTCCCCTCCCCTACAATTGTGCAGCATCCTTGGTGCACCAAACCATTTTGAATTACATATACATATTTACATCAACATATTTAGAAAATAAAACAAAATTTTGAAATTGTTTACCCTGCAACAACAACCCCAACCTTAATCTCGTGTTTTTGTCTCAGCCTACTAACCCTAGGAGTCTACCCTCTTCATTGCCCTCAATCCATCGGGTTGCACCATTCACTTATCAGGGTTGTCAGCATATGTGACTAGTAACTCTAAGATGGTTTCGAAACTCTAGCTGCCCAAAATAGAGTCTTGACAAAAATTGTGGGTATACATCCCTCATAGTTTCTTCGTGCTCCCGTGTTACGTCTTTAGGACTGTAAAAGGTCCATTGAACCTTTACTATCCCTATAGATTTGTTCCTAAGCACTTTGAATTTTCAGTCCAGAATGTGCATTGGATCCACTCAAAAGTCTCCTTCATGTTCCACCTGGATCATAGACCAATCAATTATGTGGTTAGGGTATGGCACATATTTTTTAATAATGACACATGAAACACATTATGCACTCTCATGGATATAGGAAATTCTAGCATGTATGCAATTGGCCCTATCTTCTCTAATATTTCAAAAGGTCCACAATATCTTGCTGCTAACTTTGGGAAGCAACCCAATCTTAGCGAACATCTATTTGCTTTCAATTTTAAGAATACATGCTCACCTAATTTGAAATCTCTAAAAATTTTGTTCTTTCCTACATAAATCTTCTTTCGGTCATAAGATGCCTTCAAATTTTACCTAATCTTCACAATCTACTCTTCCATTTCCTTCAATAAATCTGGCCCATTGACAACTTTGTCTGCTAGGTTATCCCATCTCACTGGTGTGTTACACTTTATACCATACAATGCTTCAAATGGGCTCATTTTTAATGAGTCTTAGTACCCATTATTATAGTAAAATTCAACTAAGTGGATGCAATCTTCCCACTTTCATGGATAATTCATCACATACATTCTGAGTATGTCTTCAATTATCCTATTGGTCCTCTCTATTTTCCCATATGACTCTGGGTGATATGATGTAATGAGATTTAGATTTGTCCCAAAACCTTTTAAAAAACCTTTCCAAATATTGGATGTAAATTTTGGATCTTTGTTTGAAATTATTGCCTTAGGCACTCCATGTAGCCTGGAAATTTCCTTCATGTAGATCTCTGCAATGTTTATTTCCTTGTGTGTATTCTTCACAGGAATAAAATGGGCATCCTCATTTAATTTTTCCACCATCACCATGATGAAATCATGTTGCTTCACTATTCTTGGAAACTTTGTGTTAAAATCCACTACGACAACTTCCAACTTCCATCTGGAATGGGAAATGGTTGTAATAGCCCAGTTGGATTCCTATGTTATGTTTTCACCTTTTGGAACTCTATACATATGGATATATAATTAAGAACATCTTTCTTCATTCATGTCCAAAAGTATTGTCTCCTCACAGCTGCAATCAGCTTCTAATATCATGGATGCCCAACATATGGCACATTGTGCATTTCTCTCAACACTGCATTTTTCAGCTCACTGGATTTTGGCACATATATCTTTCCTCGTTATACGATAAATTTATCTTCCCTTAGCTCAAAATCTTTAAACTTTTTTCTGCAAATTCCCATGTTGTAATGCTTCTTTTATTTGCAGGTAGCACTGATTTGCATTTACTAGATTTTGGCACATTGTCCATTTCTCTCAACACTGCATTTTTCATCTCACTAGATTTTGGCACATATATATTTCCTCGTTATATGATAAATCCATCTTCCCTTAGCTCAAAATCTTTAAACTTTTTGCTGCAAATTCCCATGTTGTAATGCTTCTTTTATTTGCAGGTAGCACTGATCTGCATTTATTGCTTCAATAATTTTAACTTTTAAATTTTTTTTGTACATGTTGATGGATGCCACATGCATCTCCCACGCCATTCTACTAAGTGCATGAACTACCTGATTTTCTTTTCCTTTGATGTGATCAATATCCAAGTCATATTCACTAAGGAATTCCAACCATCTAGTTTGTTTAGCATTTAATGTGGTTGTCCAAACAAATGTTTCATACCACAATGGTTTTACCTTAGCTCAAATATTCTCCCCATGAGGTAATTTCTCCACATTTTAGTGCATGAACAATTGTTGATAACTCTGGGTCATGGGTAGCATAATTCCTCTCATGCTCTTTTAACCTTCTGGACTCATAGTATACCACATTGTCTTTTTGTGTGAGGAATCCACCAAGCTCTTCCTTTCACACATCTATTCACAAAACAAAGTATTCATTGGGATATGCAATATTCAATATTGTCACACTTGTCAAAATGTATTTCAGTTGTTGAAAGCTTTCTTCACATTTGGAAGTCCATTCAAATTTCACTCCCTTCTTCTACAAAGAAGTGATGGGGCTTGCAATCTTTGAAAATCCATTTATGAATCTTTGGTAATAACCCACAATACCCATAAAATATCTTACCTTTGTCACATTTCTTGGCATTGACCACCCTCTAATGGTATCCATCTTTTCATGATCAATTGTTATCCCATCTACTGAAATAATATGGCCCATGTAGTGAATCTTCTTTTGATAAAAGATGCACTTACTTAGCTTGGCATAAAAATTATGCTCTATTAAAACCTTTAGCACCATTCTCAAATGTTTCTCATGTTCCTCTTGTATCTTTGAGTAGATGAGTATGTCATATAGGAACATAATTACAAACTTGTCCAGGTATTCCCTGAACACTCCATTCATTAGGAACATGAAAACAGTTGGGGAAATTGATAGCCCAAATGGCACTACCGTAAATTCATAATGCCCATATCTTGTCCTGAATGTTGTCTTGTTGATATATTATTATTTTATCCTCACTTGATGATAAAATGATCTCAAATCAATCTTGGAAAATATTCTTGCACCTTTGAGTTCATCGAATAAATCATCAATCCTTGGCAAGGGATATTTATTCTTTATGGTTACCTTTTTTAGCTATCTGAAATCAATGCACAACCTTAAGGTTCCATCTTTCTTCTTCATGAAGAACATTAGGGAACCCTAAGGTGACACACTTGGGAGTATATACCCATTCCTTAACAATTCTTCAAGTTGCATTTGTAAATCTTTTGATTCTGGTGTGCCCATTTTGTAAGGTATCTTGGACATTGGGGCAGCTCCTGGCATCAAATAAATAGAGAAATAAATGTCTCTCTTTGGTGGCAGTCCTGAGATTTCCCCACACACATCGTCAAAATCCCTCAAGACTGAATGGTCTTCAATGCTTGGCATTTTACCTCTGGAAGACTCTTCCATATGGGTGGAAAAAATTTGGAATCCCTTCCTGAAAGTCTTTTTCATCTGTATGGATGAAATCTCTCTAACATCTATAGCTCTTGGAATGCCTTGGATTTTTCATTGCTTCTGTCCCTCATCAAGACAAGCGATTGTCTTGTTGTAATAATCTAGGAAAACATGGTGTTTCTCTAACCAATCCATGCCAATTAGACAATCATACGAGCCCTAAGGTATGATGTTCACAGCCACCTTTGTTTTAATTCCATTCATTTCTATTGGACAATATTTAACCAAATCATTGATTTTCCTCTTAGATCTTATGGTAACTGAACTAACCAAGATTTTTTATGATTACTTCTTTGCAAGTGAAATATTTCAATGATGTTATAGTTTATGTAACTATTTCTAGCTCCATAATCAATTAAAATTGTTATGGGATGGTTATCAATCTTACCTTCCACTTCAATCATGGGGGATCGTTATTCTCCTTGCTTATTGTCCAAGCTTGCATAAATCATTGGCATGTTTCCTCCCATTTATTTTACTATTTCATCCTCTTGAATGTTATGAATAGTCCTCATTTTTCTTTCTTTGTGAGGCTAGTCTCTATAGTAGTGATCTTCGTCACATTCCCAACATTTTATAGGTTGTTTTCCCAACCTCTTGCTAAAATAATCTGCCATCTTGGGATCATTCTGTTGATTAAGGTTGGTTGTCATTGATGTCAACCCTTGAAGAAATCTCGATAGCACAAAGGTTTGGGTAATGGACACAAGTTTGTTCGATGTAAAGATCACTCGTTATTGTCTTTTCATGGTTGATAATAAGTAGAAATGGATGAACTCCAAATTGGTCCCCTTATGGTGAAATCCCTCACGGGAAGACACTTTGTGGATTGAGTTATCCTAGAAGAATGTTTAGATAACCCATGCTTATTTGTGGAATAATGAGATGAAGGTCATTGAATTTTTCAGTGAAACTATTCTAGATGGATATTTCTTGTCATGCCATTTCCGGTGGTATATGGAACGTCACATAACTCCTCACGGTTAGAGAGTTATGGCCATGAGAAGTTGGAGAACGAAGGTTTGGGTAATGGACCCAAGTTTATTTTATGGATAATGGTATAAGTTTTGATATATTGCAGGTAATACTATTCTATATGGATGTTACATGTCATTCCATTTCTAGTGGTATGTGGAATGTCACATAACTCCTCACGGTTTGAGAGTTATGGCCTTACGAAGTTGGAGGACCCTCTTATGTCATCTAGAAGCCCCAAAAG
>JZKD02S1604990.1:172291-203252 GCA_000966675.3 Picea glauca | reverse complement strand
TAGGGTTTGCACATTTATTTCTTGGTGAATTGTAAGTATTTTTCTGCAAAACTTCTTGAATGAATGGTTGTAGTTTAATTTATTGCATGTATTTATGATTATTGTTGAACAAAAAACCTAGGTGACAATAAGACAAGTAGGTCCTTGTCTCATGTCCCCTGATAGAGAGATTTTCATCCATTGAAGAGGAAAAAGAGAGCCTCGCCATAGCTACACTCCTTTCTCCTTTTCTCCCTTTGCTAGCCGTATATTTTTAAGATCAAGAAAGAGAAGATGTCCCAAACCTAGGTTATCTACACTTATGGTCGTTTTCTTCTAGGGTTTGATGATAGAGCCTTGTTGTAGAAACACTCTCCCTCATTTGACTCTCTTGTCGTGACTTTATCTTTCATGCTAGTCATTTTTTCCATCTAAGGAAGGAGGAGAGAGCATGAGGCCTTGCCATAGAAACACCAGAGTGAGCCTCTCTCCCCTAGGGTTTTGTCTCTAAGTCCCTGCCATAGCAGCACTTCAGATCTCTTCCCTCCAGTCCATAGTCATCCTCCTTCAACCTTTGCATCCTTCTCTCTTGACTCCATTAAACCCTAAGGCACTAATCTAGAAGTCCTCCAACGTTGAAGTGAAATTGGTCAAACAACTCTCAAATTCTTTGAATTTTAAACCCTCACTACACTAACCCTAGCCCTAGCTAACCCTACTAACCCTAAGTTGTTGATGTCATCCTTGGTTATTAGATCTTAATGCAGTAACGTTTTACTTTATGAGAAATTGAATGGTAGTTAAAGGCATTAATTAGGTCAAGTATTGATTTATTGCATTGAATGCCATATCGTTCTAGTATTTATTGGTGAAGTGGCATTATCTTTTAGTGTTATTTTGTAAACATTGACTTCGTCAACATTTACTTTCAAATTGGTTATATTGAATATCAAATAGTCTTTTATATATATGAAGTACTAAACAGAGCCTGCATATATCAGTTTATTGTTGCTTTGTTCTTGGGCAGGGATTATACTTGGTTATCTTTATTGGCTATAAGTTGGACTATCTATTTTGGTGGTGATCTGTGAAGGGGGAAACTTGTCATTTTCTGATTATCCTTTAGCCTCTTCAAAACCCTAGGTCACCAGGGACGTCTCCCCTGGGCCTCACCTCCCTAAAGAGAAATAACCTTCCCATCGTGGTGACATTGGGTGGGATAGGTTCCTGTTACGCCAGTTTGGCCCTCTGTCTTATAGCCTTTCTTCCTAGCTACAAACTGTGCGATAAAATTTTGGCGTCATTGTCGGGGAACACTGAGTCAAACCTTCCTCAGATGACACTTTTTCGGTAAGCCTTTCCCCTATGGTTTCTATTTTACAAGCTTACCTGGCGACTCCACTTTGGGTGTTTTCCCTTATCTTTTGATAGTTTCAAGAAAACTATATGGCGACTCCACTGATGACGAAGCCAACTATGACTTAACAATGGGATACAGGGAACTACAAACCTTTGGACATGAGTAAAATCCTGAGATATCCCAGACGAATTCCCCCCATTTATAAAAAATGGCTCCCTAGATTCGCTGGCATCGATGGAGAAAGTCTCGATTATCACATGAGCAAATTCTGGACTTTCTTTCAATACCGCCCTGTTAGTGATGAGGCTGAATATTTGGTGATGAAACTCTTCTCTGCCTCTCTACATGGAGAGGCTAGAAGATGGCATGATAATCATCCAACTGCCAGCATCACATATATGGACCAATTTGAAGAAATATTTCTTGCAAGGTGGGTTCTGAAAATGGAATATATACAATCATTGTTGAGAGGTCTTGAATGCATAAAATAGACAGAGGATGAGACCATCAGGGATTTTAGTGTTAGATTTCAGAGGTTGTTGTACTACATTCCTGAAAGTTATTTCTCTAAAGGAGAGTATCTCATCTATCTCTATACCAATGGACTTTTGGGGAATTTAATCTTCTTCCTAAATAAAAAGGGTCCAAAACCACTTGCAGAAGATTACAGCATGGCCATTCAAATCGAGAAAAATCTCTCCTCGTCTAGAACCAATGATCGTACCATGGACACTCTCGGCTTGATAAAACTAGTTTCCCTTGAAACCTTTGTTGAAGATCCACAAGAGAGAAGGGAACAAGTTCTTGACCAGCAGAATGAGGATGTGATTAAGGAGCAAAAACCTAAGCAAGATGATGAAGTACCAACCCGTGCTCCTCCCTCTGATGAGATCATCCAAGAACCTGTTGCTCCTGCATAGCAAAGTGAAGATGAGATTAGTTTCTTTCCACTTCAGGATTCCGATGACACCATGTTCCTTGATTCAAAAAATGAAGGAGAAATGAAAGCTTTGAACGAAATGGATATTCCTTGTTGTACAATCGAAGACAAAGAAGCAATCCATGAGGATGAAACAATAACACATCCTAAAAATGCCAAAGTCCTCAAAGTCCCAGAACAAGAAGAAACAGTAAGTTTCCCTCCTCCCCTAGTTTTGTATGATGCTTTACTTTATGATGAAGGAAATGAGGAGGAGGAGGAGAATGAATTTTCAAATGTTTCAAACCCTGCATGTTATGAAACAGATAGTGACATTGTTGATAACATTGATGGGTTCATACATGTTGGGAGACGTAGGTGGGATATAGTTGGTTATGACCTGGATCCCATCTATGACACTGAGAGACATTTCCAAGTGTTGCCCTTGCAATTATCACAGCGGATTACTTTTGACCAGTGGCAACAAGGAGATGAGATTTTTACCCATACTTTTCAAAAAACCAAGGATGACCTAGTACCTTGTTTTCCTGATGATTTTCAGTCTTACCTTGAGATTTTTGATGAGTACCCTTCTGAGCACTTGGATTCTCTCCATGAAGATGATTACCAACCACCACCGTGATTGGATTTTGATACAAGTAGGAAGATTGTTTGCCTAAAGAAGGATTCTCATGACTTCTCACTCCAGCCACCTGTTATTAATTTACCTTGCTTTTCCATTAAAGGTGTAGTTGGGAAGTATATATTTTATATAGAGTTTCCCCTTAGGAAAACCCTAAATTCCAAGGGTTGGTTAAATATTACAAGCTTAAGTGTATCTTCTCAGTTTTTCAATTATCCCTTGAGAATTTGCCAGTCGTCTAATACATCCTTGTCAATCCCTTCCCAGACTTCACAGTATGAGAACGTCTTATGTAGCCAGTATGCCGACCTTTTGAGTCAGTGTTATGAACCTTGGACTTTTCTTGACCCTTTCCTGAAGTGGATTAAGTACTTTCCTCAGAGATGGACTTGGAAAGATTTTATCCCTCCCACCCGCCTCCATGAGTTAGACTTTGAGATTCTCGATGATATGATATATATTCTAACTCATGAAATTTTTGTGCTTGATTTATCACTATTTTTGTTTATGATGAAGCACAAAGGTAGGTATCGTGGGACATTGTTGGATTGGATACACTAGTCATTTGACTACATCGAACATCCAACCAACAGGTAAGTAAAGGTAGATACTTTGCTTTACATTCGCATATTGATTGTTTTACTTTAGTATATATACATCTATATGTATGTTGGGGTGGAATTATCACCCCAATTTTGTTACTAATACTTCTATCAAGATCAAGAAGGTCTGTAGGTTTTACCAAATATGTTGAGGTTCTCATGTGCTCTACGGTGAGCACATGTCCCCGAGTTGGAGCCATATGTTATCCCCACTTTTCAAGGATAACTAGGAGATCATGTCTCGAGGCCCACAGGTCCTAGACATGGAGTACCGAGAGCAGGATTGACCTGAGCATGGCCCTGGGGGGGGCATCTTTTCTTCTTCCGTCATCTTTATCTTGTCAGCAGCAGCAGCATCCATCACCATCGGATTGGTCATGTGTCAGAAAAGTTTCTTGCTCCATGAGGTAATTGGTCCAGGTATCATGGTATGTGTCACTTTTGCCAATTGAAACCTTTAAATATATGCATATGGTTCCTCTTATCTCTAACGATGGATTTGATCTTACATTTTCTCACTTGACCATTTTTGGGGGGATTGACAAGGTGCCCTAGCAAGCCTATGTCTGTAGGTTTTGGTTTTCCACTGGGGGGATTTCTGAAAAGCCATCGTCCACTCCCATCATAGCACCACTCTTACATCTTGTTTCCCGCTCACCTATCCCATTCCCCTTGTCCAGGCATTAGGTTGACCTATTTCAGGAATGCACCTTACCTCATGGGAAGAAGGGGCTAAAGGCCTAGAAGGTAAAAGCAAGCTGGTAAAAGATAAAAACCTAAAAATGAACCTCTAGATGCTTCGCCCAAGGATCCCCGAGAAAGAAATAAAAGGATTCTCAGCAAGAAACAAGAGGGACCCGAAGAAATAATAAAACAAGAACTAATCAGAGGATAGGGGGTCTCATCACGAGCCAACCTATTAGGTCCATGGGTACCTAGCAGTATGACATTTCCACCAGCTGGTTACCACGCCAGGGCAGTGAATCTTGGTTGCATGGCCAAGGGAAAGGGGGTATCATCACGAGCCATCCTTCTCATCTCTGCGAAAGTACTTGTGGGTAACGCTGTCAACTCTGGTCACCATGCTAGGGCAGTGTCCCCTGATTAGATTTTGAACAAAAAATAAAATAAAAGAATAAAAATAATAAAGGCAAGAATAGGCTTGGAAAAAATGCATCCATCACAAGGACAGCTCGCCTTCTACAAAGGAACCCACAGGTAACATGTTTCATCCTTGGCCATTAATACACCCACATGCTTGGACATCCCCTAACCACATCATCCACTTACATGGCTTGGATGAGGTCTCTCTGGGAACTTTCTTTTTTCTGTGGACACTAGCCCAATAGGAAGCCTTGTCCTTTTTCCCAGACTTGTATTGTAGGCTTGTGTAACGTCTTTGAGCTATTGATTGATGTATTAGGGATTTTATGCATGTGTTTAATAATTTTAATGATGAAATGTGATTGACATTGCTATGATCCCTGTGACTGATGAGCCCATGGAGGGCATAGCCTTTGATGTGCAGGACCATACACGATGGACAAGTATAATTTGGACCGATACACATGGGGAGATGATCAATTCGGACCTCCATGGGGATGAAGAGCCCACCATATGGATGTTAAGACCCCATCAGAGGGCAGAGATAGGACAAAGGTTGATCAGTGTCTTTTCACCAGAGAAGAAGAGTATGTTCCATCAGAGGCACCTCATCATGGCTTAGCCTAGGGGGATGAGTCATTTTCACTGAGACATTGGCCATGGAAGGCCTGGGACGTCACCTTTGATGACCATGACAACATCCAGCCTATTGGACGTCATTGGAGGCAGACTAGGCATCAGTGGCACGTGTGGCATGTTGGAGAATCCCCTGAACGGCTAACGTTTTGCTCTAGGATGTTTCATTTTCCATAGAAAGGGATAGCGCCTCCCTTAGAGGGGATTTTACTGTCTTTTCTGCTTATTTAGGGTTTTTATTTGAGAATTTATTTTAAAATAGTATGACTTTGATAATTTGGCCTTGTTGGCCTTTTACCTGACCTAAAATGTAAAGCTAGGTCAAGGTTTTGTATAAATGAGGGATTTTCACTCTCATTTTAGGAACATAACTCACTCACTCATTAGTGAGGTCTGAAATTAGCACTCTATCTTGGTTTATTGGATAATTGGGTGATGTGCACTTGTTGAAGGAAGGCTATCTTGGCATATTTTGGTTTCTCTCTTGAAGGAAGGTGTTACAACTAGGGTTTGCACATTTATTTCTTGGTGAATTGTAAGTATTTTTCTGCAAAATTTCTTGAATGAATGGTTGTAGTTTAATTTCTTGCATGTATTTATGATTATTGTTGAACAAAAACCCTAGGTGACAAGCACACAAGTAGGTCCTTGTCTCATGTCCCCTGATAGAGAGATTTTCAGCCATTGAAGAGGAAAAAGAGAATCTAGCCATAGCTACACTCCTTTCTCCTTTTCTCCCTTTACTAGCCGTACCTGTTTAAGCTCAAGAAGGAGAAGATGTCCTAGGCCTAGGTTATCTACACTTAGGGTCATTTTCTTCTAGGGTTTGATGATAGAGCCTTGTTGTAGAAACACTCTCCCTCATTTGACTCTCTTGTCTTGTCTTTATCTTTCATGCTATCCATTTTTTCCATCTAAGGAAGGAGGAGAGAGCACGAGGCCTTTCCATAGCAACACCGGAGTGAGCCTCTCTCCCCAAGGGTTTTGTCTCTGAGGCCCTGCCATAGCAACACTTCAGAGCTCTTCCCTCTAGTCCTTAGTCATCCTCCTTCAACCTGTGCATCCTTCACTCTTGACTCCATTAAACCCTAAGGCACTGATCTAGAAGTCCTCTAATGTTGAAGTGAAATTGGTAAAACAACTCTCAAACTCTTTGAATTTTAAACCATAACTACATTAACCCTAGCCCTAGCTAACCCTACTAAGCCTAAGTTGTTGACGTCATCCTTGGTTATTTCATCTTAATGCAGCAATGTTTTACTTTATGAGCAATTGAATGGTAGTTAAAGGCATTAATTAGGTCAAGTATTGATTAATTTCAATGAATGCCATATCGTTCCAGTATTTGTTGGTGAAGTGACATTATCTTTCAGTGTTATTTTGTAAACATTGACTTCGTCAACATTTACTTTCAAATTTCTTATATTGAATATCAGATAGTCTTTGATATATATGAATTACTAACCAGAGCCTTCATATATCAGTCTATTGTTGCTTTGTTCTCGAGGATTCTACTTGGTTATCTTTGTTGGCTATAAGCCAGACTATCTATTTTGGTGGTGATCTGTGAAGGGGGAAACTTGTCATTGTCTGAATGTCCTTTAGCCTATTCAAAAATCCATGTCACCAGGGACGTCTCCCCTGGGCCTCACCTCCCTAAAAAGAAATAAACTTACCATCGCGGTGACATTGGGTGGGATAGGTTCCTGTTACGCCAGTTTGGCCCTCTATCTTCTAGCCTTTCTTCATAGCTACAAACTGTGCGATAACAAGACCCAAGTTTGTTTGATGGATAATGGTATGATTTTTGATATATTTTTAGGTAATACTATTCTATATGTATAGTACATTTCATTTCATTTTCAGTGGTATGTGGAACGTCACATAACTCCTCACGGTTAGAGATTTATGGCCATGTGAAGTTGGATAACCCTCATGAGACATCTAGAAGCCCCAAAAGGTCAAAGTAGTCAAAGTGGTTTAAGAGGTTTTTAGAAGGTAAATAATAAAGTGAAGTGATGAGTGTACTATAATTCAAAGTGACTACAAAATAAATTATTTAAATAATAAAGTTAATGGAGAAATTATTAAGTTGACAAGTGGTTAGAAGTGGGTTATCCCTAAAATAAGGAAAGTGGTTTAAGATGGTTAGAAGGTAACCCCTTGAGGTAAAGTGAAGTGATGAGTGTACTATAAGTCAAATTGGATACAAAATAAATTATTTAAATAATAAATTTAATGGATAAATTACTAATTGGACAAGTGGTTAGAAGTTGGTTAACCCTAAAATAAGGAAAGTGGGTTAAGATGGTTAAACGGTAACCCCTTGATGAAGCTACATGAAAATATAAATAAGAAGCAAGGCTCTCTCATTTCATATCACACTTGAGAATATTGAATATCTATAGGTGACTTAGGTAACCAAATGATATCTAAGCCTAATTTCAGAGACAAGGTGAAGTAAAGAAGGTTGAAATTCAAGGGAGGATAAATTCTTTTGATGATGGTTTCTAAGGTATGTTATTTACGGGTCATCTCACCATTTTCAAAATAACTTTTTTTCTAGAATGCTTCAGACCATGAAATTGATAGGACATTGACAAAACCTATCCAAGTAGTTGTGTTACAAATTTCAGCTTGTGGTTCGTTGTATTTTTGGATTTACACTCTGTGGAAAATAGGGTTTGTGTCTAGTCCTGAAACTAGTCTAAAACAGGTGTTTCAGGTAAAAATGTCATAACTTCTTCATAACATATCCAAATTAAGTAATACCAAAATTTTTGGTTATAGTACATTCTATAGTGTTCAGTGTAAAATTTTCAGATCTATACAACAAATATTCTGTGCGAGGCATGCTCTACAAGTTCGCTCTCTAGAATAAGCCAGAATTCAATAACGTATGCCATTTTTGCTATAACTCTTTTTCTGAGAGGTTCCAAGTGGTGACACCTGGAGGAATTGCATAAAACACATTGAAGAACATTGTGTACTATTTTCATATATTTATTCATTACGGGTACATAGTTATGATTATTTCAAGTTAGGGTTGTTGACTAATCCAAAACTAGTCATGTGAGACTAAAGAAAAGTTTGATGAAAATGCTAGTCTCTTGTTGTTAAAGTTAAGGAAGGTTTGTAGGTATGTGATCACATACACCAGGTCTATTACAGATTTACAAATCAAATTTGGATGATGAAATTGATGTGGGATTTTGGTTGACGTACATGTTGGGTACATGGTTGAGACAAGTAGTTGATGAGTTGGCACATACATGAGGTGTATAGTTGATGATGTTGGTATATATTGATGAGTCATAGTTGATGAGTAGTTGATACATGATTGGTACATACTTGGTACATGGTTGGAGACACTTTTTAGTAGTATTGTTGACACATGGTCTATGGATGGTGTAGCATATTTGTATTGGTATATTATTAGAAGAACATATTAATCTTGGTGATGATTATGAGTTGTTGTGTTATTCTTGGTTGATGCACATCTTTGAGATTTGTCTTGGTGATTGATCTTGGTGACTAGATATGCTTTGGTTGATAATATTGATGAGACAGGTTGTTGTGATAGGTTGTTTGGACAGGTTGTTGTGACATGTTATTTGTAGAGGTTAGTGCATGGTTGATGCACTTGTTTATGGTACAGGTTGATTGCAGGTTGGTTGGTACAGGTTGGTGCATGGTTGATGCACTTTTTATGGTACAGTTTGATGCATGGTTGATGCATGGTTTAGGTTATTGGTACAGGTTGTTTGGTGTAGGTTGATTGGTACATGTTTACAGCAGTATATCTCACAGTGATAGTGTGGCAGTGGTTCCATAATTCTACTTATACATCGGGGCGGTTGGACGGGGCAAGGACAGGTGGTTGTATCCACCTTCTGGTTGTAGCCGGAGATCATAGGGGGTTGTAGCCTCCTTCTGGTTGTAGCCAAAGAATTGGGGAGTTGGAGCTTCCCTTAGATTGTAGCCTGAGAAACTAGGGGGTTGAAGCCTCCTTCCAGTTGCAGCTGGAAAACAAAGGAAGTTGGTGCTTCCAATGAATGTAATTCTTCAAGACATATAAGAAAAATAATTATGTGGTGTTCTCCCGCTTTGGGTTTCCACGTAAAAACATTGGTGTACTGTGTATGTGTATGATTGTTCATTTGTTCATTGTTTATTTGCTCTAAAAATATTAGATGATAATGCTACATTGATATAACACTTGCATTATGTGGTTAAAAAGGATTAGATTTCTCTATTACTGCTTCCCCCCCTCTCAGTAATCCAACATATTGCCCCATGGAGCTCATCCAATATCTCATCAATCTATGGGATGGGATATCTATTTTTTATGGTATTTTTTTTTAGAGCCATGTAGTCAATGCACATGCACATTGTTCCATATTTATTCTTCACCAGTACTACTAAAGATGCCAAGGGCTTGGAACTTGGCTTGATGTGACCCATATCCAAAAACTCCTTAATTTCTTTTTTAATTTTGTCCTTAGATTTCTTGGGATGCCTGTAGGGAGTGGTGATGACAGGTTTTTAGCCCTCCTCCAACTCTATGATGTGCTCAAACCCCCTATATTGTGGTGCCCATGGTCGTATAGGCTCAAAGATCTTGTTGTGCCTATCCATGATTTTCTTGATCTCTGGTGCGTAGTGTGTTTCCCCCTTTTTTTCTACCCTGACTAAAATTTTGCATTCTATTACATAAGATATGTCTTCCCTCCGAAAGATGGCCTCTATGTTCTTTGTTATCACCACCCTTGGTTTGTTTCCTGCCATACCTCTGAGAGCCACATTTTTCCATGTTTCTTCTGTGAAAGACATTTCCATGGTTTTGTAGTTTGTGGTGATTGGCCCCAATGTATTAAGCCATTGTACTCCCAGGATGATGTTGGTGTCTGGAAGGTCCATAACATAGAAATCTTGTTCCAAATCATGTCTGCCCAAAGTAAGTTTCATTCATGAGATGTACCTATCATAAGGCATGGTGTGTCCCCCTGCTACCTCTACACAAAATCCCTCAAACTCCACTGTCGGTATGTGCCTTCTTTGCAGTAAGGTTGAGTCAATGAATTTGTGTGAGGCACCTCCATCAATGAGAACTGAGACCTTCTACCCTTGTATCACTCCTCTCATCCTGAAGCTGTTGAATTTAGGTACCCCACTGATGTATGCAATGGTCACCTTCTCATCTGATGTAAGGTCATGACTAGCATCTTCCTCTTCTCCATGTCCTAGGTTTTTGGCCTCCATGTTTTGTAGGTGGCCGAAATCTTCATCCTCCTCATCATCTAAGATCACCTCAATGTAGTGGGCTTTTCCCTTACCCATGCACTTGTGTGTTGGGTCCCATGGTTCCTTGCAGGTGAAACACAACTGCTTCCTCCTCAATTCCCTCCTAGTGGGCGCATCCATCCTACCCCTTCCTCGTTCAAACCCCCTTGGGTCTCTCCCTTCTTGGTTCATAGGAGGTCTTTGATACCTACCCCCTTAATTGGGATTTCTAGGGGTTAATCTTGTCTTAGCTGTCGAACCTAAGTCTCAGGTATTTTAGATGGCATCATGCAAGTTGGTAGTCTTAAAGGCCTTGAACCAACCCCTCAAGGGTTCCATCAACCCTTCTGTGAAGAGAATCATAAGTCTCACTTGAGACACATCCTTTACCATCACTGCTATCCTCTGGAACTCTTCTATGTAAGCCTCTGGTGATCCTGTCTGTCTGAGCTGTGTGAGCTCCCTAAAAGGTAGCTCTGGATCCCCCTGGTCAAATCTGTCAATGAGCCTCTATGTTAACCATGTGTAGGATCTATTATGATTGTGACCCAATGTGGTCAACCCATGGTACCACCAATCATGAGCCTTACCATATAAGTACATGGTATCAAATTTGATGGCATCCATCTCTCTCATGCGGTTAAGCTGTAGGTAGGTATCCAGCTTCTTCACCCATGCTTGTGTTGTCACCTTAGCAAATCCATCAAAATAAGGGATTTCTATTTTTCCTGCTCTATGCTCTAGTTCATAGTTGGACCTTTGATATTGTTTCGATTTGCCCCGAAATTTGATCCCGCGATACTGATCTAGCGTGACTTTCCTTTGAAACCCTTCACTTAAGGCATGATACTCCCTGACATACTGCTCAAAACTATCCTCAATCTCATCCTCATAGTTGTGTTGTGGTTGAGTATCCAAAAATGTAGGTAGATAAGGCCTAGGGGTGGTCCTACTATATGTTTTTCCATGGGGTGAAACTCCTCCATACCTTTGTCCCTCAATTTGATAATGGGGGTTGTGCTCCTATCGAGGTCTATCCCCTCCATGAGATCCACTAGCCTCTCTATTGGCATAAACTTTCAGACCCTTCCCAGCATGAGTCATTTGCATCAGGAGTTGTGACAACCTCTCCTAGATTTCATTTACCTTTCTCAGAGTCTCTGTCATTTCCACCTATCCCTGCATATTGTTTCCTGGTTCTCTTGTAGATGATTCAAAAGGGTGCTCTGTGTCACTTTTATGGAGTGTTGAAACTCCTTAACCAACCCTTCTAGAATCAGTGGCTCATTGTCTTCACTTGACCCTTCCATTTCATCCGCTGTCTCACTTGTCTACTTCGTGCGTATTCCCATGTAAATTCCACTAAACTTATGCATGAGCTATTCCCCACTGGCTGGGAGGATCAACGCTTTGATACCACTGTAATGATAATGAGCCAATTTTTTTCCTCAGAACACTAATTGTTTATTGTTTGTTCATATGTTTGCAGGTGTATCCATAAAGATGTGCATTTGGATTATATAATGTTGGTTAACCAATATATATGAAGCATACAATCATAAACAAGACAAGAGATATAAGAACACCAATAGAGAATCAACAATGTCAGATCTGTCCTTTTTTTAGATAGTAAGGAGATCTTGTATACAAGAGATCTGCAGATATGGAGGAAAGCCCCAACAATATCAAAATGGGCTTCCAACCGATACAATAAGAAAAAGCAATACAAAGATAAGTGTCTCCCAAAGGTTGTATGAGAAGGGATCCAAGCCTCCAAAGGCCACCAACAATCAAGATTTGACTGAAGATAAGAGAACCCCATCAATACATTGCAAAACCTCTCCTAATGGATGAGTTGCACCCTGCTATGGATGTTGCCAAAACCTCAAGTTTCGGCCCTCCCTTTCCTGACCTCCAAATCCCTCCAAACTCCCTTGGAATGTATATCGAGCTGATAGAAACCTTTGAACCAAGTATCAAGCTGATCTGATAAGTGTTGCTCCTCCAACTAGGAAATCCCTAAATTGGATTGTGCCCCCCCCTGGTTTGATAAAGTCAATGAGGGTACATTCTCCCCTCTAGGAGCCTCCAAATACCACCAAACTCTACCAAAACATAGATCGGGCCAATGTTGCCAATATAGTGAAGTCTCAAGCCAATCTATGGAGATCTGATCCATCAAACACTGAAAACCACTTTCTGCAATGCACCCTCCTTCTCTCCAATTTGTGCCAATCTCACAGAAATAAAATGCAAGGATAAAATCCTTTGAAATAGACCAAGAATGATGTCAGGGACCCTACAAAGAGAACCCAAGTGTTTCTTTTCAAAAATATCTCCTCCTTCCTCTAGATCGAACCGGTATCTCCAAGATGGTGCACCCCCCTAGCTGGAAACCCCCCAGGGTTGCGCCCTAGCCCGGAATCTACCTGTAGAACCAACCTACAACAATGTAGAATGGAATGGGAGGATTATTTCACCTCCGGGACCAAGCCTAGATCAAGAAAGGTGGGATATTTCACCACCGAGTTGATCTCTAGGGTTTTAGACTCAAAACCCTCAAAATTGATTGTGCTCAAGAGCTCTAATGCAAATAAGATAATAATCCAGAATCCATAAGGAGTGTGCCCTACCTTTTCCTCTATAGCTCCAATCTATTCCTCCATTGAGTTATTTTACCCCTAGGGTTAACTCTTAACCTAACTCATCTTTTCTTTTCCTTCATTGACTTACCCTTTTTCCACAAAGTCAAATTAGCTTTAGAATATTATGTTTTCTGGTTGACTTTGTCCCCAATATGCCTGAGACTATAGTCTAGTGGGGAAAGATAGACTATTGATTCTCTCCAACCCTCTTCATCAATAGGTGGGGGACATTACAATATACCTTATGGACCAGTTAATGGGGAAGTATATGTGTGCAAGGGTTGTGGGGACAGGTATATTACAAATGAGGACACATCCATTTGGGATCTAGGTTCAACTAACACTATTGTAGTGATTGATATGGTGACACATACAATATATGTAATGATATGAAGGGGTATACAACGGTATGTAGTGGTGTGCAATGGTATGTAGTGTTATGCATAAGAGTAAAATGATACACAATGGGAGATAGTGGATTATGGGGGAGAGTCATACTCTCACTTGATGGAGCATGGATGGTCTAGAGGAGGATGATCCACTCTTTTGTAGTAGTACATGGACTCTGGAGATCGTACTCTCAGCAATATTAATGTTTATGGTTATGGAGGGAGTATGGTTGACCTTCTGTGTGAGGATATGCCTTTGGAGGCATGCGATGGTATGGGAGTAGCGTGGAGCCCGTGTGACTATTCAGATAGTCCATTAGCGCATAGGCATTAGTTCCATGGAGTGGTACACTCCTTGACGATTTACCTTCGATAAGAAAATCACCAGGGAAACGTCAGTAAGAAGGATGGTCAAATGACTATTCTTAGATATCCTTATGAGTTTTTGGTCATGCTCTCGAGATTGACCAACACACCTACCACTTACCATATTTTCCTAAAGCTGCAGAGGTTTTTGTTTCTATTCTTTGCTTCAAATGTTGATTATGATGATCGATAGAGATGTGACAGTGATTGGTTTGCTTTATTTTTTGGATGTTAGTAGACGATAAGTTGAGACTTACTCTATATGGTAGGATAGAATTTATTTTCCAATACCCAGGATCGAGGCTGACGGTGGTTTTGCAGACTTAGACTTCACGGGCACACCTTTGCAGGGGATGATTTGAGATGGTGGTTTATGTCCCTTCATAGATTTCAACGTGGGGTTCCAAAAGAGGAGGATGTAGACTAAGCAAGTTGGTCAGATAGTGATGATCAAAGTGGTGCATCGACAACATGGTGGTTCCTTCATAGGATTAGTTTGGGACCCTGGGATTACATTGTTTGATAGTTTAGTTACTTTTAGACATGAAAGAGTCAGTTTTGATTTTCAAGAGTTTACTCCTGGTATTTCATGGGTTGACAATTGGGAAAATGGTACAGATGGGAGAGTTGTTCATTACTGTAATGAGATTATACATATGGAGCATTGTATTGGTGTCTTATGTGGGATATTCTATGAGGGGTGGATCGAGTATTTACAGTATCTACTTTCTCTATTGATCAGTGGTCTTCATGAGGCCTCTTGTGTGAGTACATTGCAGGACAATATTGTGGGTGGTAGGTGCTCTTCCTCTTTCAGATTGGTTTGGAACCCAGGGATCACTCTCAGTCTCAGTTTGGTTTAAATCATTGATCATAGGGTTTTGATGGAATTTCTTGAGGACAAGCAAACTTTGGGAAGGGAGGAATGTAATTTTCTTGTTATGTCACAAGTTGTAGGTTGGGAAAATCCTGACCCAACCAAGGAACAAGTTCTACAACTATGGGAATCCTACACCCAATGTCACCTCGATGTAGGTCATGCACTTCAAGGGTGACTAGGTCACTCTAGGGAGGTGATCTCAGTGACCCTAGGGGTATTCATATGCAGATGGAGGGAAGTGAAAAATAAACCCCTAGAGGTCAAGTCTAGATGGAAAGAAAAATAGGGAGATATTCCTTGCAAGTTAAGTAATGAATTCCCCACAAGTAAGTGATTTTCTGGATGAGTGTACCTTCCTGAGACACAAGAAAAGACAATTTGCAACAATATATGTTAGTTGGATCATAAAGTTAATCTTGATGTCCCTAATTTTCAGCAGTAGATAATAGTATATATCATCAAATAAATGATACTAGAAGCTGCTCAATAAGTGCTAGATATCAAGTAGAAAATACAAGAGAAAGACTAGCTAAACTCATGATGAAAAGCCAAAATTCTAGTACAAAAGATAAGGTTGTTGTAAACACTTGTCTACATAAAATTATATCAGGCTTATGGATGTAAAATTAAATGTATTACAGCAAGAAAATCATCCACTGAATCCTCTCAAAATTTGCCAAAAGGTGCACTAGGACAAGTAGAGTAAATGTGCAAACTTTGAGTAAAAACCAATGGTTGATAAGAGAGTTATTAAAGCAAGTATGTTAGGGTTTCTGCAGCCCTAATGGTTGAAGATGAAAATTTGTAACAGAAGAAACAAGTATCCCTTAGATGAGGATGCCCTAGTGGTTGTGAGGTATCCAAGGCACAAGGAAAACAATCCACTTAGCAAGAAGCAAAAATGACCAAAATTCACGTTTCCCAATGCAATAATTTTATATCTCCAATGCAACAAATCAATGATTGGTTCCTTTACTATTGGGTTAATGGAGTCACAAGGATCTTAGAGAAGCTACCTCCTTCGGGGTTTAATCCCTTTTACTTCCCAAGGCAAGTTTCTCTAATCTAGGGTTTAAGCTAAGAGGGTGTATGCCCATATACTTCTCTTAGCAAACCCTTAATTAATGAGATGAAGAAATAAAAAATGGTGAAGACTATAGTGGGGGTGTATGCCCTTATACTTCTCACCTATATCCTATCATAACACAACTTGAATTAAAATAAATGATAGCAAGAGAGTAAAAACCATACCAATATCAAGATAAATGCTAAGATAATTCACCACAAGAGCTAGAAAGCATCATCCAAAGCTAGCGCTAGGCCTACCTCCATCAACGATTCATAAAATTATCCATAAGACAAGTGCACAAGATATAAAATAGCTAAGGAGGCCAAAAATTTCAGACTAAAGCCTCTCACAAGAGGAGAGTTATGTTTAAAATGAGATCTTATGATCTCTATTTATACAAAAATTAGCTAACATAGCTTGTCCACAAAATAAGGAATAAAACACAAGATTATGGGTCAACAACCCTAATCTTTCCCCCTTAACACAATAATATTAACAATTCACTTAAAATTTCATCTTTTGCACAAATTAAATCCTAATCTAGGATGGTGTCACCCCTTTAGGGGACGTTTTTCCACTTTGAAGAGGATGTTGTTGTTGGAGAAGTATGGAAAGGCCTCCCAAGTCCATGTTTCCAACATTTAGATGATATCATCTTGGTGAAGACCCTCTTCTCCTCAAAAATTCCAAGTGAAAATGAGTGGCACCTCACCACCAAGCCATACCCCCCAATATCATGACATCATGCTCAAGAGTGGGACGTTTTTCCCCTCATGGAAAAATCGTTTGGCAAGCAATGGGTGGGCTAGGTAATCCAAGTCATCATCAAGGTCGTCCAAGTCATCTCTCTCTCATCTGGCGTGCGAGCCCTTGGCATCTAACCTGTGGGATTGTAGCCCCATGGAATCCAAAGCTAGGCTTGTTCTCCCAAAATTGTCCACCAGCTAGGTCCTGCAAAGAGAAATGAACACGCCCGCCAAGGATCTCAAGTCATAACATCATGATAAGTGAATCCAATAAATATATAATCCATCTAAGCATGTGCATCAAATATTACTATATCAAACAATTAATATCTCAAAGACACTATGCGACTGTTATTGGATAAATCCGTAAGTGCGGACACAAACCGATCTCCCTAGATCGACCTGGATCTAGAACAAAGCAAGACAGAATAAGACTCTTTCCCTAGATTTCGACTATTGAATGAACTAGGAGGCAAGAACAAGTTACATACCTTATAATCGCTTCCTATGGTCTTTTTTGCTCCTGCTTCACTCCAGTGCTCTTGTGCAGTCAAGACCAAGACAACACAAACCAACCGAAGTGAATAAAGCACAATCTATTCAACAGTCAATCTATGTATATGATCAAAGAGTTATACAATAAAGTGGAACTAGATTTATGGGAAAGGGACATATTACTGTATCATATTGATGGAAAGTAAAGATTACAACCTGAGCCTTGATGTTGCAAACTTCCTTTCGATGGCCCTTGGCTTTGACACACACACTTTCTCACTTGCATGAAGAAGATCAACCACCTTTGATCTGGAGTTCTTATCCGCTGTAGCATCAGTCCTTCACACAATCTTTCACCAATTCTCCAATGAATCTTACTTAACCTTGTTTTCTTAACCTTTTCCATGAGAATTCACTCAATATATAGGAGAGAATGAATTGGTTACTTGGATAAGAATGATCCCAAAATATCAGGGAATCCAGTACTAGGATAACCATTCGAATTCCATCTCATCCTTCTAGAAGATTCCTTTCTAGAATCTTCGAGAATTCATCTTTTTCCCTTCTTAAGAAAGAGTTTGCACCTTAGCAGTTCAACACAGTGTGAACTTCTCGCACCCTAGCTTAAGGCAGCCTACGAGAATTATGCATTCTCGCAGGCAAATATACTAGCAGCCTGCAAACAGTCCTCAAAAATGTGATTTTTGGAAAGAGATGAAGGTAACTTTTCTCAGGAGAAAGTTCTAATGAAGAGCCTGAATACACGATCATCAATACATCATCATGACGACCAAAATCATGGGTAACAGCGACTTGTCAAGCTTAAGTATGGGAGGGTTGACGAGGTGCCCTATTGGGTAGATATTTCCCTAGGTCAAGGAGAGCCTCCAAGAGGTCCCTCTCTTAATCTGTGTAGAGTGTATGAGGTGGATGGGGTCAAGACTCAATGGGCATAGGGATCATGACATACTAGGGGTCGTAGTGTCTCATTCATGGGTGCCTTTGTAGAGGGTGTGTGGTACCTTCGACCACAATGCACTTTTTCCAAGCCCATTATTTGTCTTTTATCTTTGTTTCTTTATGTTTTCTTTAGCACAAAGAGATGTTGAAGTTCACTTCCCTGGCGTGATGACCATATGGTGGCAATGTCACCCACAAATGCCTAATGGAAATGAGAAGGTTGGCTCGTGATGGGACCCCCTTTCTCTCAGCCATGCAACTGAGAGTCACTGCCCTGATTTGGTGACCAGATAATGACAATGTCATACCACTAGATATCCATGGACGTGATAGGTCGAATCGTGATGAGACCTCTTATTCTTCAATCTACCTTTCAGGCATTTCTTTTTTATAATATGGGTCCCCTTTTATTCAAAGATAAGTTTTTTATTGCCTTATTGGGTGATCCCTGGGAGAAGCATTTAGAAGGTTCATATATGGCTTTTATCTTTTACTCAACACCAATCCCTCTGGGCCTTTAGCCCCTTCTTCCCATAGAATGAGGGACAACCCCTTCTTGGGTCAATACACCCTAAAATCCCAAGAGATAAGGAAGCAGAGGAGAATAATGATGGAATATGGTAAGTATGGTCGGGAATGGTACAATGGTTCATTAAGGGATTTCCAACAACAAACCTATTCCCAAAGAAGACTAATTACTAGGGAATAATTTCAACCACCAAGGTGAAGCAGGGAAAAAGGCATAATATCCAAGCACATATCATGAAATCTAGAGCAATCTAAGATACAACATAATCAAATGTCTTAGGTATTGAAATTATGCCCACCATAATACTGACTTGTACCTCATGGAGCAAGTCCCACTACCTTCCGGAAGCCAACTAGTGTGGTGGATGCCATTTGTAAACCTGTGATTATCTGTGGTGGTGAGTGGGTTTTCCATTTGTCCAAAGGGGTATTGTTGGTCATGTAATCTCTCGACACTCCATATCTGCAACCCGAGGGCCTCAAGACATCATCTACTTAGTTATCCAAAAAATGGGGATTACATCTATCTCCTGCTTGGGGACATGTGCTCACCGTAGAGTGCATGAGAACCGCAACATCTCTCGGTATACATGTGCTTGCAAGAAAACATCAAACTGTCAAGTCCAAGATGGCCTACTCATCCTTGGTTCGCAAGTAGTCTTCCTCCATATTCTTTGATCTTTGGCATCAATGACTAAAATGTCAATCTTGTTCTTGCTTCCAATAATCATCCTTATCCACTCCTTGAACTCAATTTTCTTTCTTCTCAATGGCAATGTTCCTTATAGTATTATTTATCTTTTATTCAAGGTACAACCTCCTCCTAAATATTTCTCCTTGAGGACCAATTTTCTCTCTTTTGAGTCCAATCCAATTTCAATCGAATCACGATCTCTTAGAACCAATCCAATTCCCATCTTCTTTCATCAATATATACTTTCCTTCTTTGATCACCAGCCTTCCAAGGACCAGCGGATTAGATGCAACAATTCACCTTCCTACATTCTTGGTTAGAACTCATAACCAGGTAACCAACTCTTTAAATTCCCACATTTGACCTTTCAAGTTCTTCCACAAGTGCCACAATCTGTGTTTTCACGCATATGCTTCTCTGCATCAACAATTCCATCTACACAATGACTTTCAGTTTGTGCTTCTAATTTTGCACCTCTTCCTGCATGCTCTCTTCACTTAAATATTTGTGCAAATCCAATCAAGCACTCTTCAACATGCTTTTGTATCAATAAGGAATTGGTTAGCTTGAGCTAGAAATCGGTGATAGTACATCCTTTAATGTTCTTGATTTCATTTGTGATTATTGTTTCAAAATTCCATTTATTTTCTTTACTAAATTTCAAAATTGACTTTGAGCTTCATATTCTAGGTGTAAAATTAGTAGACTCTACAGTATCAAGGTTTTAATCAAGAGAAATAACCTTAGGGACCATCAATTCTCGACTAAGTCATAAAAACACTTCTTTTTTTGTGAATCGCTTCCCTTTTTTCCTTTTGTTGTTATTTATTTTCATTTTCCTTTGATTTTTTTTTTACTTTCCTCTCTATTTTCTTCACCCATTTCTACCTACCCAATCTCAACATTGAAAATAAAAAATCACACCAATTTAGAGTCTTGGATTGTTGTATTTATTTTAAAACAAATTACAAAAATAAATGCACAAAAAAGATTGCATTAAATATTTATTATAATTAATAGATAAACTTCCATTCCAACATGTAGAGTATGTATAACTTTTTCAATTTACTTATTGTTTTAGATTAACGTTTTAATTTGTGTGGTTTTTTTTCAATGTTTAATTTAGATTTTAAATTTTTAAACTAAAACCCCCTCCAATTCTATTTATTAGAATACCATGAATTAGGATTTTGAGGACTTTGTGTAGGAAACTCCCTCCAATAATGAATTGTTATGCCCCCATTACCCATTAGTGTCTATTACATGTGAAGCTTATAGAATTACAGCTATAAAAAAGGTTCACCTTCTCAATCCACATTGTTTAAGCTTATGATATGCTTTGTTATTGCAATCTAATCAAGAACCCAAATAAAATGAATGCAGTATTAAACTAATTAAATATTAATCCATTAACCATCAATACCATAACCCGTGCCTTTCTTCTCAGTGCTTTACCTAATCTTTCATGTTTTGAAGTATGTCCAACACATTTTCTCCCAACAAACGTCATATTTCCTCCTCGATGTTTTTCTTGAGATGAAAGTCAATTCTCGTTAGATAGTTGCATCATGCAATTCATTTTTGTCACTAATAGAACTAATCAACAATACTATGCCCAATAATAATTTTGTACTTGTGTATTTGAGAATTCACCAATTTGAAATTCCACTATCACTATCACCAACCCTCAACTCCAACATAATTTTTGTTTAGGAAGTGTTCTCTCTAGATTTTGTGATGTGACCTTTCTAAAGTTCCTAATGTCAATTATGTCTTTAACGAGGATATGTCACTATCACTAACCCTCGACTCCAACATAATTCTTGTTTAAGAAGTGTTCCCTCTAAATTTTGTGACCTTTCACTACCTTTCTAAAGTTCCTAATGTCAATTAGTCTTTAACATAGAACCATTCTAATTATTTCTATTTCTAGAACCTCTAACTACTTTCATTTTAGAACCTCTGTGATCTTTTGACACTTAACTTAGGTGAAATCCTAGATTTTTCCTTTATTCTACTTAAATAATAAGTTTCATTGCATTCAATCACATAAACATGTAACAACCTTTATTCTACTTAAATCATGAGTTTCATTGCATTCAATCACATAAACATGTAATAAACACTTCTTGGTGAAATTATACAAAGTGGACGAAGTGACATTCATTCATTAGAGGATCGTGAAAATAAATGGACAACCATACATGTAGTTCACACGGGATATATATATACACACACGATTGAAATATGCTTATTTATATATTTACATCAATAATGATGTAATCTTTAAAACAAAAAGTCAACACTTCATTTATGATTCATAATGACTTATTGAATTTTATAATTAATATAAATTACATTTTTTTAATGTATTTATTATTATCTTTTATTAAAATTAGAAAATCTTGTTTTAATGTATTATAAAATGTTGCAATAAAGTTGAACAACAAAAAGTATAGAGACTATTTTTTTATATGACTTCTTCAATATGCATACGAAGTACATAATTAAATATGTTAAAAATAAATATTTACATGTATCCATCCATGATTATAACATTCCAAAATTTCTTGTAGATGGATATTGGCTTGTTTTATGCCTATACATCTTAGCGATGTACACTACATATGGATTAATAAAAAACATGATGGATATTGGCTTGTTTTATCCAATAATGGAGAAATGAGAGTCTTGGTTGTCCAAACCTATATCTTTCATCATTTGAAGGATAATATCTTCTTTCTTGAGATTTTTTTGGACTAGAATCACCAACACATCTTGTGGTTGGAGGTAGTAGAGTGGGATTTTTTGTTGAGATTATATTTTTCAACATGGAACATTTTACCCCCAAAATATCAATGTATTGTTTGTGTTGAACTAGATTATTCATGATCATTGAATTATGAGAGGTGCATTGATGTTCATTCTCGTAGACTTTAATGGTCACATAAAAGATCGAGGTTTTATTGCTTTGATTGGATTCCTTGTGCTTTTTTAGAACCCTATGTGATTACTAAGCTTCTTGGTAATCCATGGATGAAAGAATTAAAATCACATGAGGTAAAACCATGATGTCAATTCCAAACAAATGCTTGAATTTGTTTGATGGATAAACACTATCGACCAGATAAAATTATTATGTGGAGGGGAGAGAAACTTTATTTCAAGAACACAAAGGAGTCCATCCCACTACGCAGAACATCGAACATCAAATATCCATCCCCATGTTGTAGGGGGACTAGAACATCGAATATCCATAGCTCGCAAACACCATAACAAACAATTCCAGAATAATGGTTGCCAAGAGGTATCCAGAGATGCATAAAAACCAATAACCAAACACCAAGCAAATTTTGGAATGTCATAACAAAGAGATGACAATGTGTTGAACATTCAATGAGATTTTATTCACTAGACAAAGACTCTAATACACATACCAAAGGCAGAGGGAAGTCCTTACCGAGTAGAATCTCCAACTCTAAGTAGTCCTTTGCCAAGCGGTGTCACTAAATCCATCCATGCAAGCCTCCATTATCCCACCTTGATCCGGATTACGGCATGAGATGAGAGCGGAGATATAATAAAGAAATGCACAGAGATGTCGCAGATATTCAATAATATAACATAAATCTACCAGAGATGCAACCATAAACACATATATACAGTAATACATGATTTCTATTAATGAAATAAATGTACAGAGACTGTAAAAATACAGAGTGAAAGACTCGCTAGAATGGTGGCAACTTATCTCTGAGAAGAGATGCGACAACTACTCGCATTTGCAAGAAGATGATTACAATGAGGCTCCGAAGGCATTTTTACAATAAAACGGAATGCCAAAAACCCTAGACATCCAAAAACCTAACCCTAGGAGATGAAGTGCCAAAAGTCATGTGGACCCCATTTGGGTAAGTTAGTACATCAACTTCCCGTGGTCGTAACTTTTGCATACGATCTCTGTTTTAGGCGTATGATAGCCCATTGGAAAGGTATCACCGAGGAGATTTGTTTTGGGGGCTCAATCATGCATTTGTCTATCATTTAGAATATATATCTAAAAAAACCTTCATTTAGGCCTTCAAAATAGCCCCGAAAGTTAAAACTACTAAAAATAGTAAATTGCCAAAATTGCCAGAAAATTGTTTTGAGCCAGTTGGAAAAGGTGGGTGGCCACCGATATCCACCTAGATCAATCCTCTCTCCTTAGGAAGCAATGGTATCCATTGCGTTGAGTCCCCTAGGGAGAGGGAAAAGTGTTTCCTGAATCTGCATCTTGGTGAGTTGCTTGCCTTGCTGGAGACGTCGCGCTGCTCAGTTTGTGGAAGTCTGTCGTGAACCTATTGAGGTTGAGGTTGTTCAAAAAGTTGAGAAACATGAGAGGATGGTGTGCAGAAGGAATCTTTGCCCTTTTTTTCAACCTTGTCGACCTGCTTCTGTTGGATAGAAGGTGCTTGGGGCGAGGTTGTAGTGGTTGCAGTGTCCTTATGTTCCCCTTTTGAACAGATTGTGAAGAAACTAAATTTTGCAGTATGAGATACTACCTTGTGGCACTGTTTAGGTGGAACAATAGTTGGAAATACCTATGGAATTTTGTAGAGATGACCCCCCAAAGTAACAATGACACTACGGGGTCGAGACTCATAAATAGCATGGCACATCCACATATATGGTTGGCCCAAGAGAACATCACAGACATCCAGTGGGGAAACATCACATAATACCTCATCCTTGAAGGGTTGGATGTTGTATGACAATCGACATTGTTGGATGACACGGAGATCTCGTCCTTGGCGAAGCCACCCGATGTTGTATGGTTGTGAGTGTGGTGTTGTCGAAAATCTCAACTGTTTGATGACCTTTGCTGAGATAAGGTTCTTCTGGCTTCCGCTATCAACAATAAAATGCAATGGGGTCCCCTTCACCCATATCTTTGAATGAAAAAGGCGCTCCCCCTCTTCAGGATCTGTTGGTTCTTCCGGTTGAATTGTTGTGGTCACGAGAATAGCAGTGGGGTCTACGTCAATGATCTGTCCTTTACCAGTATTTTCAAAATCAAATTTTGAATCAGGGTTCGGCTCCTTGTCTTTGATCTCGGCCACCAATGACTGTTTTGAAAGACATTTATCAGTGTTGTGCCATGGGATTTTGTGGAAATCGCACCATTTTCCAGTGTCCTTCTTTGTCTTCCCGTGACCCTTCTTTTCCTGTGGCTTAGACTGGTTTTCAGGAAGTTGTTTGTTAAGGTCATCTTTATCATACTTTAGTTGTTGCAAATTTGCAGACCTAAACTCTCATGTGTTCTAGTGCTTAAATTTATGATCGATTTTAAGAGCATATCGATAAGCAACACCGAGTGATGAGATGTCCAAAAAATCCATTTCAGTTTGGATGTATCTGTGTAGATCCCCACGATATTTCAGAACCAAATTTCGTTCAGAGTCTTTGATACCTAGCTTGGTGGGCAAGGTATGGAAGGTATTGGTGAACTCCGGAACTGCTTGGCCCCTCTCTTGCCGCAGTGTGGTCCATCTCATGTACTGGTCCTCATAGTTTCCAACAGGGTAATATTGTTCCTTTACTGCATCCACAAAAAAATGCCAAGTGGGCTCGTCCCCATATATTCCAAACTCCTCTGTGGAACTTTGCTCCCAGTAAGTTTCCCACCAATGTTTGACATCATCATAAGGAGTGCGAAGGTGATATTTTCTCTGTCGGAAAAATTGTGAACAAAGAAATAACCTTCTAGCGGGTTTAACCATTTGTCTAGGGCTTCTGCATCTATCTGTCCTTCAAATACAGGAATATCAAAATTAAATTGTACCTTGAAAGGCAAGGTGCCTCCAAAGTGGTTTTTTTATGAAGATGCAGCTATTGAAGGATGTGGGAAAAATTCTCCATCATTTCGTCCCTCTGTCGCGTGAGAACTTGCTCAAGCAATGGACTAATAGGATCGTCTGCTCCGTCATTTTTCTTTTATTCCTCCATTGAGGGTTTCTTGGGTGTGTGAGAGAGATTTTCCTCAAGAGAGATAAGCTCAAGACCCAACTTGCTATACTCGGACCTCATCAGGGACATGCACTAAAAAAACGATCAAAACAGCCTGCTCTGATACCACTGATCCGGATTATTTTCGGCACAAAATGAGAGCGAAGATATAATAAATAAATGTACAAAGATGTCACAGATATTCAATAATATAACATAAAAGTACCATAGATGCAACCATAAACACAAATATACAATAATACATGATTTCTATTAATGAAATAAATGTACAGAGACTGTAAAAATACAGAGTGAAAGACTCGCTAGAATGGTGGCAGCTTATCTCTGAGAAGAGATGTGACAACTACACACATTCGCAAGAACATGATTACAATGAGGCTCTAAAGGAATTTTTACAATAAACCGGAATGCCAAAAACCGTAGACATCAAAAAACCTAACCCTAGGAGATGAAGTGTCAAAAGTCATGTGGGCCCCGTTTGGGTAAGTTAGTACATCAAATTCTTGGGGTCGTAACTTTTGCATTCAATCTTTGTTTTAGGCGTATGATAGCCTATTGGAAAGATATCATCGAGGAGATTAATTTTGGGGGCTCAAATCGTGCCTTTGGATATCATTGAGAAGCTCTATCTCGAAAAACCTTCATTTAGGCCCTAAAAATAGCCCTGGAAGTTAAAACTGCAAAAATAGTAAATTGCCAAAATTGCCAGAAAATTGTTTTGAGCCTATTATCGCACAGTTTGTATTTTAGGTTATAAGGCTATAGGATAAGGGTCAAACTGGCGTAACAGGAACCTCCCAACCCAATGTCACCTCGATGGGGGGCTCTTTCTGTTTAGGGAGGTTATCACAGGGGAGACGTCTGCGGCAACCTGGGGTTTGAAGAGGCAAAGAGTAAAAGGTCAAAGGTTAAGGTTATCCCTCCTCGCAGGTTACCACCAGTATCAAATATTCCGGCTAATGAGCCAAGAAAGAAGTGAATTCCCTGTTGAGAACACCTGCCCGGAACAAGACAATAACAACACTATATGTATATTTGCAGGCTATAAATTCAAAGGGTTAGTACTTCTTAATTATCTGATTTCATTTAATAAGCAATAAAACAGATAAGATGAGGTCAACGTTTTACTAGTTATCCAATGAAATATCACTAATTCATCAATATTTGTCACAGATGACCAAGCCAACAGTATTATCAATCAAAATTAGCTCAATAAAGGACTGATGTCATCATTAATTGTTGAGTTAGAAGGGTTGTTGCGTCAAGTATGACGCCAGCCCTAGTTAATGGCGTTAGGGTTAGTTAGGGTTTCAAATTTTGAAAGTTTGAAAGACAAATTTGAACACTTCAAGCTCAACGTTGGAAAGAACATCAGTGCCTTAGGGTTAATGGAGTCAAAGTAAGGGAAAAATATCTCAGGAGGATTTAAAATTTAAAGACTAGAAGGTTAGGTTCTATGGTGTTGCAATGGCAGGACCCTAGACATGGATGCTTTTAGGGGCTAAATTTCGCTCATGGGCTAATTTTCCATGGTTTTTCCCCCAAAAAGATTCGCTATTTTAAAAATTATTCGCCCAAATTCTATAGGATAAAATTATTTTACCTTAAAAATCGCCAAAATTTTATATGAACTATACAAAATCCTTAGAAATTTGAATATTTTTACAAAAATATCGCCAGACATTTTATAATTGGAATATGAAGGATTAGTAAGATTCACCAAGGTTTCTACATTTTAAAATAAATTTCCATCCTTAAAATCATCCCTAGCCCTAGAATCAAAATCCTAAGGGAAGGAGGCTCATTCCGGTGTTGCTTAGGCAAAGCCTCATGCTCCTTCCTCTTTCTCTAAATGCTCTTGGCAAAACGGCTAGCTTCAAAGTACAGATCTAAGAGAGAAAAGTGTTGCAGGAGCAAGGCTTCTCAAACCCTAAAAGGTTAAAACCCTAGGTGTAGAGTTAACTAGGCCTAGGACGTCTCCTTTCTTCAACCTATAACTTTAATGCTAACTCAGATAAGGGAGGATAAGTGTAGCAACGGATAGTCTATATCTTCAATTATTAATGGCTAAAATTGTTTCTCAAGCATGGGGACATATAGCAATGACCTACTAGTGTGCTTTCCACCTAGGGTTTCAAGATTCAACAATATAATAGAAAATGTAAGAGATTAAGCCTACAACCATTCAATTAAGAAGTTTTGCATGAAAAATTCACTTACATATCATGAAGAATGCATAATCAAACCCTAGTTGTAAACCTTCCATGAGAAAAACACCATAAATGCCAAAAGAAATCCTCCAATAAGAGTTGTGCCTCACTTCCAACACCAAAAATACCAAGACAAATGCTAAAAGATAGTCTCTCACAAGAGAGTGAGTGATGTTATCTTCAAAATGAGGAGAAACGTAGTCTATTTATACCAATCCATGACCTTTGAATCAAAATTTAGGTCATTAAAACAACCGACAAGGCTAACTATAAAATTTACACTGTTTTTACATTAACTGCTAGAAAAATGTCATAATATGAGAAAAAAGAGGGACATCAAGCCCTTCTGAGGGACATGTTGGCCCTTTTTGGGAAAATACAACATCCAAAAACCAAACGTTGGCCCTTCTAGGGCTCCTCCAAGATGTCACACGTGCCAAATGACCTCATCACACTACCACACGCTCCAGACAACATCCAGCTCTCCCAGGTGACGTCATGTCCATCAAAGGCAAACGTTCCATCTGCAGTAGGTGATCCCCCCTAGGCCGGGCTCTGCCAAAGTGTCCTGGGTGGAACGTCCTTCTTCCTTCTCATGCAATCGCTCATCATAACATTGTCCTGTCTCTGCCATCCTAGCAACCATCTGATGGGCTCTTCAACCCCATGGAGGTCCGAGCTAATCATATCCCCATGTGTACCGGTCCACTGGTACCTGCCCACCGGGTATGGTCCTACACATCAAAAACTTTTCCCTCCATGGGCTCATCAGTCCTCAGGATCATAGCAATGTCAATCATATTTCATCATTAAATTTATCAAATATATTCATAAAACCCCTAGCATATCCTTTAAGCGCTCAAAGACATTACATTGATCTACTATACAAAGTTGAAGAAACAAACAGAATAACCTATTAGGCCAGCATCCATAAGAAAAGGAAAGTTTCCACAGAAGATCATTCAAGCCATGTTCATGAAGTGATATGGTCTAGGGATGTCCAGTCATAGTGAAGACCATGGGTAGGTGTTGTCCGTGGGTGCCTTTGTAGGAGGTGAGTTGTACCCGTCATGGATGCACCTTTTCCAAGCCCCTTTATTGCCTTTATTCTTTTTTTATTTCTTTTTCTTCCTTTTTCCTTCAAGGTCTGACCAGAGGACATTGCCTTGGCGTGGTGACTAGAGCTGACAGTGTTACTTACTAGTATTTTTGTAGATATGATAAGGTTGGCTCATGATGAGACCCCCTTTCCCTTGGCCATGCAACCAAAGGTCATTGCCCTGGCATGGTGACTAGATAATGACAATGTCATACTGCTAGATACCTATGAACATAATGGGCCGGCTCATGATGAGACCTCCCATCCTCTTGGTTAGGTCTTGTTTTTTGTTATTTTCTTCGGGTCCCTTTTGTTTCTTATAGAGAGGCCTTTTATTTCCTTCTCGGGGATCCCTGGGCGAAGCATCTCTAGGTTTTATTTCCTATGGATTTTATCTTTTACCAGCTGCTTTTACCCCCTGGGCCTTTAGCCTCTTCTTCCTATAGGACAAAGTGTAACCCTCAAAGGGAATCTTAATGGCCGGACTAGGGGGATGGGATGGATGTATGGGAAATAAGATGTAAAGTGATAGTACGGTGGGAGTGGACGATGGCTCTGCAAATCCACCCTGGTGGCTAACCCAAACCCATGGATATAAGCTTGCTAGGGCATCCCGTCAATCCCCCTAACCATGGTCAAGTGGGTTAGTGTAAGATCCAAGCAGTCATAAAAAATGTAAGGAACCTGATATATAAGAAAGTTATAATGATCAAACATGACACATACCATGATACCTTCGACCAATTACCTCATGGAGCAAGAGTCTTCTCTGATGCAAGTCCAAGTCGATGGTGATGGAATCTGTTGCTGCTAATAGGACAAGTCTGGTGAAGAAAAATAAGGATGGGCCCTCCAGGTCCATGCTCAGGTCAATCCTGCTCTCGGTACTCCATGTCTAGGACCTGTGGGCCTCGAGACATGATCTCCTAGTTATCCATAGAAAATGGGGATAACATCTGGCTCCAACTTGGGAACATGTGCTCACTGTAGAGCACATGAGAACCTCAACATCTCTGGCATAAACCTGCAGACCTGCTCACACTCGAAAATAGCATTAGTAACAAGGTGGAGTGGTATTGACACCCCGCAAACACAACATATATGTATATAGAGTAATCATAAATGCGAATAGAAATTGAAATACTTACCTATACTTACCTGTTGGTTTCATGTTGGTGTAGTCAAACAACCAGTGAAGCCAACCCAACAACGTTCCCCGATACCTGCCTTTGTGCTTCATCATAAGCCAAAACAGCGATAAATCAAGCACAAAAATGTCATGAGTTAGAATATACATCATATCATCAGGGAAGTCAGAATCTAACTCATGGAGGCGGGCGGGAGGGATAAAATCCTGCCAAGTCCATCTTTGAGAAAAGTACTCATTCCAATCCAAGAAAGGGTCATGAAAAATACAAGGTTCAGAAAACTGACTCAAAGGTCTTGTAAACTGGTTACCTAGGACATCCTCACGCTCTGAAGTCAAGGAAGGGATCGACAAAGATTTAGAAGACGACTGGAAAACTATTAAGGGAAAGTTGAAAAACTGATTGGAACTTGCAATACCCAACCAACCCTTGGAGTCTAGGGTTTGCCTAGGAGGAAACTCAACATAAAAAAGGTACTTCCCAACTATACCTTTAATGGAAAAGAACGATAAAGTAATGACAGGTGGCTGGAGTAAAAATTCATGAGAATCCTTGTTTAGGCAAACAATGTTTTTACTCCTATCAAAATCCGAGCATAGTGGCAATTGATAGTCATATTCACAGGGTAAATTTAAGTGCTCAGAGGAGTACTCATCAAAAGGCCTCAAGGTAAGACCGGAAATCATCAGTGAAATGTTGTACTTGGTCAACCTTGGGTGTTTGTGGAGAGTTAGTAAAAATCTCATCTCCTTGTTGCCACTGTTCAAGAGCTTGTTGTGACAATTGTGAAGGCAACACTTGGGGATGACCTTTTATGTCATAGATGGGATCTGTATCATAACTAAATTCATCCCACCTACGTCTTCCAACATGTATGAACTCGTCAAAATCAGCTATGTCAGTATCGGTATCATAACATGGAGGAGTCAAAACATCCAATACTTCTCCACTCTCTGTGTCATAAGGCAAAGAACCACTAAAAACTTGGAAGGGGGAACAATTTACCTCGCTTAATCCTTCATGTACAAGAGCTTCAAGAGTATTTGGATAGCATCATCAGGTGGAAGATATGCCTCTACATCTTCAGTCTTGAGACATAGGGGATCTAGCTCGTCCAAGGGTTCCACTCCTTCTTCATTCTCCGAGTCATAGAACAAGGTATCATCAAAAGAATCAAAATGAATTACCTCATTCTCT
>JZKD02S1604990.1:113157-128442 GCA_000966675.3 Picea glauca | reverse complement strand
AACACACAAGTAGGTCGTTGTCTCATGTCCCCTAAAAGAGAAATTCTCAACCATTGAAGAAGGAAGGAAGAGCCTAGCCATTGCTACACTCTTGTTACTTCTTCCCCTGTGCTAGTCGTACCTTTTGAAGGTCAAGAAGGAGGAGACGTCCCAGGCCTAGGTTATCTACACCTAGGGTCGTCCTGCTTCTAGGGTTTGGTGATAGGACCTTGCCTTAGCAACACTCTCCCTCACCTCACTCTCGTGTCTTGATTTATCTGTTATGCTAGCCGTTTTGCCAAGATAAACCTAAGGAAGGAGGAAAGAGCACAAGGCCTTTCTTAAGCAACACCGGAGTGAGCCTCTTTCCCCTAGGGTTTTGTTTCTGGGGCCCTTCCATTGCAGTACTTCAAGACCCTTCCCTCTAGTCCTTAGCCTTTTCCCTTCAACCTTGCGTCCTCCCTTGATTTGACTCCATTTACCCTTAGGCACTGATCTCAGGTCTCCAACGTTGAAGTGATAGTGAACAAACAAACTCTTAAAACTCTTATAAATTGAAACCCTAACTAACTACTAACCCTAATAAGGCTGACGTCATCCTTGGTTATTCCATTTTGATGCATCATTCTCTCTTTATAAGCAATTAGATGGTGTTTTTGAAGCATTTATTGAGTAAGGGATTGATTGGATACATTGTTTGCTACAACATCTCGATATTTATTGATGAATTGGCATTGTTCCATTGCTATATTGATAAACATTGATATCGTCAATATCTATTGTCATAATTGCTAATATATTGATATCAGATAGTTATATGAAGTACTAACCCATTGAATCATAGCCTGCATGTATTGGTTTTGTTGTTGCTTTGTTCCGGACAGGTGTTCTCATTCGGGCCTACACTTCATTATTGGTTGTTTAGCCCGACTATCTGCTCTTGGTGGTGACCTATGAAGAGGGAATTTTACTTTGACCTTTACACCTTAGCCTCTTCAAAACCCTAGGTTACCAGGGACGTCTCCCCTGGGCCTAACCTCCTTAAAGAGAAAGAACCTCCCCATTGTGGTGGCATTGGGTGGGGTAGGTTCCTGTTACGCGAGTTTGGCCTCTATCTTCTATCCTTTGACCTAGCTACAAACTGTGCAATAACATTTTGGCGCCATTGTTGGGGAACACTGAGTCAATTCTCCTCAAACGACACATCTTTTCGGTAAGCCTTACCTCAAAGACCTTTTCTTACAAGCTTACCCGGTGACTCCACTAGGGTGTTTTTCCCCTTTTCTTTGGTAGTTTCAAGTAAACTATCTGGCGACTCCATTAAATAGAAGGAGATTCAACAATCCTCCTTTGTCTTTCTGAAGGAAGCCTCCCTTAAACTCTCCTGTTGTCAAATCATTTTTCAGGAAGAGCCTTCCTTTAAGAATCATGTCTACCTCTCAGACCGCTACAACGAACCCAACCAACAATCAAAGACAATGGTCATCTACCCTTTGAGGTCGTTAGACATGTCAGCCATACCAGGCTACCCTAGGTAGATGCCACCCAAGTATGAAAAGTGGTTGCCTAAATTCACCGGTACTGATGCAATCAGTGTCAAAGTGCATATGAGCAACTTTTGGGCATTCTTTCAGCTTCACCCCATCAGTGATGATGTTGAATATTTGGTCATGAAGTTGTTCTTCGCTACTCTCTATGATGCGTCAAGGCGTTGGTACCTCAGCCTTCCCGATGGAAGCATCAAAACCATGGATAGACTTGAATAAGCCTTTCTCAAAAGATGGAGTATCAAATAAGACCCTAATATGCTTCTCACACGACTAAATAGCCTTGCTAAGTATGAAAATGAGTCCATTCGGGAGTTTCACACCAGATTCAAAACATTACTACAAATAATTCCCGCAAACCATCACCCGAAAGATGACTACCTTGTCCATATTTACACTAGATCTTTCAATGGCCAACTAGGGTATCTTCTTAGAGACAAAAATCCCTAGTCCATTCAAGAAGCCTAAGAGCTCACCACCAAGATAGAAGGGAACCTCCTTTCATCTAAAATTGAGCCTTTTGCTAACCCGAGGGGGAGAATAGACACTAAGAAGAAAATAGTACACAATGTTGAGCCTACTTCAGATCTATGTATCAGTATCAGCAAACTACAAACCTCCATGGATGGCATCATAAAGAATCAAGAAGAAATGATGAGCAGGATTGTCAGACTTGAAAAGTCTCATATCCAAGCACCCAGGGCCCCGTACAAAGGACAATTCTAGAAAGGGAACCAATTTTACAAGCCAAAGAATGAGCATGAAGTTCCAAATACCTTGGCCCCTACAAACATTGTTGATGAAAATCCCTAGTGCCTGGAGCGCAGTGAGGCACATTGGGAACATGAATGTCCTTATAACGCTGGCCATCAGCAAGTCAAAAATATGGATTGCTTCATGGAGTTTCCTCAGATAAATATCACAGATATAGAACATCAAGAGGTCATGAAGGAAGCAACTAGAGCAGCAAGGATGGTGGTAATAAACAACCTAGATCAGGAATCATGAGAAAAGCTAAAGAAACAAGAAGTTCAAGTATACAGAAGGAATAACTCGAAACAACCTACTGCTGATCAGGAAAAACCCCCACCCCTGGAGGTGCTTCTTTCTAAGACATCCAAGGCTGGTAAGGTTGACCTAAATTTTGACTTCGAAGGGGCATTATCAAAGCTTCATGTAAATTTTCCCCTAAGAGAAGCAATCAATATCCCATCCATCAAGGAACACTTCGATACTTTCTTTTTCGGATCAGATGAACCTATGGACCCCCCTATTATGTTGCAAGCTAATCATTTCAGGGTCCAATATGGTGAAAACCCTCCTTTCTTCATGACTTTAACAATGAACAACAAAAATCTTAACAATTGCATGTTAGATACAGGTGTTGGTGCCAACATGATGTCACTTAAAGTCATGCAACAAGTGGGTTTTAAGGTCACACGGCCTTACAGGAATGTGTGTGGTTTTGAATCTAAAGCAATACCCACACATGGGGTGGTTGAAAACGTTGAAGTGTGCCTGAAGGAGTATCCGGAGAAGACACTCCTCATTGACATTGTGGTGGTTGATGTCCCAGATGTGTGGGGAATGTTGTTATCTAGAAAGTTAGGTGGCTCCCTTGAGATGGACCTCACATTTTTGCGATTACCTTTGAAAAATGGAACAGTAGGACGTCTACTCAATGTGCCAATAACTGGGGACCATGTGTAGGATATGTTTCATCCTGTCAATAATGAAAAAGTGCAGAATGAGATGATACAAACTCTTTAGAAATATTCTCCAGAAGACATTCCCTTTGCACCAGAGGAAGACTTTGATCATATCGAATGGCCCAAGAAAGAAGAATACCAACAACTTCTAGATGAATTCTAGAACAAAGAAATTGGGACGGTCAAGATATTAAAGAAACATGAAGATGGCGTACAGATCCACCCGTCTCAACAAAAAGTTTTTGCAGCAGAAGCCCACCCACCTCCCTCAGTACAATACACCAAGGTTGTTCATGGAACGACCAAATACAAAGTCAGAAAGTATAAGGAGGGAGATATGGTATGGATGTGGGATACTCAGAAAGGAGAGCCAACTAATGTAAAAGGAATCACGTAGTCATGGCTTGGACCCTTCAAAGTTGGAATGGAATCAGTTGATAACTCATACTACTTGTCCACTTTGGAAGGAAGAAGGCACCCATTACCTATCAGCGGGCACCTCCTTAAACCCCACCAATGTGGGGAGACCTGACTTCACAGGTAAGTAAAGGTAAGTAGGCATTCTTCGCGTATTATACCATTTGCATTTCATGTTAGTTTTCTTTCACATTTGCATATTGATTGTTTTATTTCAGTTTATATATATGTTTATATATGTTGGGGTGGAATTACCACCCCATTTTTGTTACTGATGCCCCTATCGAGTTGAGAAGGTCTGCAGGTTATGCCAAATATGTTGAGGTTCTCATGCGCTCTACGGTGAGCAAATGTCCCCAAGTTGGAGCCAGATGTTATCCTCAATTTCTAGGGATAACTAGGAGATCATGTCTCGAGGCCCATAGGCCCTAGACATGGAGTACCGAGAGCAGGATTGACCTGAGCATGGCCTTGGAGAGCCCATCCTTTTCTTCTTTCATCAGATTCGTCTTGTTAGCAACAGTAGCATCCATCACCATCAACCTAGTCTTGTATCGAAGAAGGCTCTTGCTCCATGAGGTAATTGGTCCAGGTATCATGGTATGTGTCACTTTTGATCATTATAACCTTTGGATATATGCATCTTAATCCTTTTATCTCTGATGATTACTTGGATCTTACATTAACCCACTTGACCATGATTGGGGGATTGACAAGGTGTCCTAGCAAGCCTGTACCCATAGGTTTTGGTTTGCCACCGGGGAGGGGTTCTGAAGAGCCATCGTCTGCTCCCATCATACCATCACTTTTTCATCTTATATCCCACTCATTTGTCCCATTCCCCTTGTCCGGGCATTGGGATGATCTGTTTGTGGGGTTGCACTTTATCTCGTGGGAAGAAGGGGCTAAAGGCCCAGAAGGTAAAATCATCTAGTAAAAGATAAAATCCTAAAAATAAAACCTCGAGATGCCTCACCCAGGGATCACCGAGAAGGAAATAAAAAGCCTCTCAGCAAGAAACAAGAGGGACCCGAAGAAAAATAACAAACAATACCTATCCAAGAGGATAGGGGGTCTCATCATGATCCAGCCTATTATGTTCATGGGTACCTAACAACATGACATTGCCACCATCTGGTTACCACGTCAGGGTAGTGACCTTTGGTTGCATGGACAAGGGAAAGGGGGTCTCATCATGAGCCAACCTTATCATCTCTATGAAATTTCTTGTGGGTAACACTATCAGCTCTGGTCACCACACCAAGGCAGTGTCCTCTGGTTGGTCCTTGAAATAAAAAGAAAAAGCAAATAAAGAAAAGAAAAGAATAAAGGCAAGAAAGGGCTTCGAAAAAATTGCATCCATGACAGGTACAACTCGCCTTCTACAAAGGCACCCACATGTAATATCATGCATCCCTGGCTCTCACTCTACCCGTATGTCTGGACATGTCTTATCTGCACCACCTCATTTTACATGGCTTGGATGAAACCCCTTGGAGACTTTCCTTTCCTTATGGATACTATCCCAATAGGGTGTCTTGTCCTTTTCTTCAACCTTGTATTGTAGGTCTTTGTAATGTCTTTGAGCTATTGGATGATATATCAGGGTTTTTATTCATATGTTTGATAATATTAATGATGAAATGTCATTAAAATTGTTATGATCCTCGTGACTAATGAGCCCATGGAGGGCGAAGTTTTTGATGTGCAGGACCATGCCTGACGGACATGTACTATTTGGACCGGTACACATGGGGAGATGATTAGTTCGGACCTCCATGGGGCTGAAGAGCCCATCAAATGGTTGTTGAGACCCCATCAGAGGGGCAGAGACAAGACAGTGTTTGATTGAGATTTTTCACCGGAGAAGAAGAAGGACGTTTTACCAGAGGCACTTTGGTAGAGCCCAACCTAGGGGGAATGACCCCTTTTCAGTGGAACGTCGGCCTTGGGAGGCTCAGAGCACCCCCATTCTTACCATGACATCATGGTCATTCTTGGAGGCAGACTGGCAGCAGTGGCACGTGTTCCATGTTGGAGAGGCCCCTGGGGGGCTAACGTTTTGCTTCTGGATGTTTCATCTGCCCTAAAAGGGGCCAACACCTCCCTTAAAGGGGATTTTACCTTCATTACAACTCAGTTAGGGTTTTAATTTGACATTTTAATGTAAAAACAATATGATTATGGTTTAAAGCCTTGTCGGCTAATTTTTATGACCTAAATTTAATTAAAGGTCATTGATACAGTATATATTGAGGAGTTTTATCCTCATTTTGACATAACACACAACTCACTCTCCTAGTGAGATCTGATTTTTGCACCCTACTTGGGTATTTCTTCTTTTTAAGTGAGGCGCACTTGTTGAAGGAAGGATTTTCTTGGCATTTTTGGCATTTCTCTTGAAGGAAGGTTTACAACTAGGGTTTGCAATGTTATTTCATCATTATATGTAAGTGTTTTTTCTACAAAACTTCTTAATTGAATGGTTGTAGTCTTATATTCTTGCATTTATTATAAATTTTGTTGATTTTAAAACCCTAGGGGACAAACACACAAGTAGGTCGTTGTCTCATGCCCCCTAAAAGAGAAATTCTCAGCCATTGAAGAAGGAAGGAAGAGCCTAGCCATTTCTACACTCTTATTACTTCTTCCCCTGTGCTAGTCGTACCTTTTAAAGGTCAAGAAGGAGGAGACGTCCCAGGCCTAGGTTATCTACACCTAGGTTCGTCCTCCTTCTAGGGTTTGGTGATAGGGACTTGCGTTAGAAACACTCTCCCTCACCTCACTCTCGTGTCTTGATTTATCTGTTATGCTAGTCGTTTTGCCAAGATAAACCTAAGGAAGGAGGAAAGAGCATGAGGCCTTGCTTAAGCAACACCGGAGTGAGCCTATTTCCCCTAGTGTTTTTTTTATGGGGCCCTACCATTCCAACACTTCAAAACCCTTCCCTCTAGTCCTTAGCCTTTTCCCTTCAACCTTGTGTCCTCCCTTGATTTGACTCCATTTACCCTTAGGCACTGATCTCATGTCTCCAACGTTGAAGTGATAGTGGACAAACAAACTCTTAAAACTCTTATAAATTGAAACCCTAACTAACTACTAACCCTAATAAGGCTGACGTCATCCTTGGTTATTCCATCTTGACGCAACATTCTCTCTTTATAAGCAATTAGATGGTGTTTTTGAAGCATTTATTGAGTAAGGAATTGATTGGATACATTGTTTTCTACACCATCTCGATATTTATTGATGAATTGGCATTGTTCCATTGCTATATTGATAAACATTGATCTCGTCAATATCTATTGTCATAATTTCTAATATATTGACAACAGATAGTTACATGAAGTACTAACCCATTGAATCATAGCCTGCATGTATTATTTTTTTTGTTGCTTTGTTATGGGCAAGTGTTCTCATTTGGGCCTACAATTCATTATTGGTTGTTTAGCCCGACTATCTGTTGTTGGTGGTGACCTATGAAGAGGGAATTTTACTTTGACCTTTACACCTTAGCCTCTTCAAAACCCCAGGTTACTAGGGACGTCTCCCCTAGGCCTAACCTCCCTAAAGAGAAAGAACCTCCCCATTGTGGTGACATTGGGTGGGGTAGGTTCCTGTTATGCCAGTTTGGCCTCTATCTTCTAGGCTTTGACCTAGCTACAAACTGTGCGATAATAGGGTTTATATGTTATCATTCAACTGTGGACCACCTTGTTATGCTTAGGATCATTGTGGAGGAGTGTTGGAATAATAAAACCAATCTCCTTTGTTGTTTCAATTATTTTAGAAAAGCCTTTGACAGTGTGCCAAGGATTAACTTTTGTAATAGGTTGGAAGAGATAAAAGTTCATTTTGAGTTGAGAGTCGTTGTTGTAAGGTTGTATGAGAATGTTATTTCCAAGTTTAGGAACATTGAGGGTTGGCTAGAAGAAATTCATTGTAACATAGGAATGAAACAAGGTTGTCCCTTGTCCCCTACCCTTTTTGGCATATGCATAAAAAGTTAGAAATTGTTTAGAATATGCAAGTTTCATTGGCCCGACTCTCGCTGGTATAGTCACCATCCTTATTATTTACAACGATGATATTTTTCTTGTGGTGAGGAGTACCTATGACCTTGGTAACCAACTAAGAATCATCGAGGACTTCTGCTCTAGTACGGGTATGACTGTGAACACTAACAAAACGAAGGTTATGATAATTAAATAAAAAAATATCACCTATGATACTTTCATATATAATGATAGCTTGGAGGAAGTGCCTTCACACAAATATTTTGGAATCGATATTCATCACAAGCTCAATTGGAACTATAGTATTGATAAAAGGACAAATGGAGAGTGAAAATCTTATTATGGGCTTGAAAACAATTGTAAATTAGTGGAATTTTGTCTATGGGATAAGAAAAAAGTCCTCTTTAAGACTCTCGTCACTCATGTTATCTTATATGGATGTGAAGTTTGGTGGTGCAGTATCTCTAGAGAATCCTGGAGAAAGATAGAGGAAATCTAAAATAATTGTACATAACTTATACCTCAAAATGAAAGGCAATACACCCTATCATATCCTCCTCATAGAAGTGAGTCTTTCCCCCATTGAGAGTGTGACTATGATTAGGTACTTAATGTACAATAACAAGATAAACAACATGGATGACAAGAGGCTCCCCAAAATCGCTTCAAATTCTAGCGAAAACCACAAGTGGCTTAAGCGGGGATGACATAAGATGCCAAGTCTTGGCTAAATCATCGGAAAATACATGAAGAAGTCATTATGGAGAATACCGATAATATTAAAAATATTATTATATCTAAATTTAAGGAGAATCTATGGTGCCATCAAGAATTAGAGGGAAAATGAAAATTAAGATACCACAAGGAGGTGGTCAACCCTAATCTAGAAGATCAAAAATATCTCTTAGTTTTGACTAGTGCAAAGAAGAAAATCAACAATATTAAAATAAGAACAAACTCTCATGAGCTACATGGTGAAACTGGGTGTTGAACAATTCCCAAAACACTATGGGACAAAATAATCTTTCATCTTTGTGACACTAAGAGGGTTGAAGATGAAAAGTACTTTCTCTTAGATCGCCCTGCATATACCCAAATTAGATCACAATTTCAAAAACAATGTCACAATACCGACCTTCCTAACCTTCTAAGCCATCAAAACTATGGTGATCTTGGAACACTTATCTTAATGCTTTTCGAGCACATAAATAAAATTTAAAATAAATCCAAATTATGTCTTACCTTTCTTAAGTTATGATAGACCAACTCTAGTCTTAGTGGACATTAATCATCATCATCATCATCATTTGTCAAGCATTTGGTAACATATTTTAATTCAACATATATCTCAACAAAATTTCTTACATACACCACAAACATTTTTACTTTTACCCATTTTTCTTTTTTTTAACTTGTCGTTGTGAAGCTTCTTAAGTAGTAGTAAAAATGTGCATGGCTTAATAACTTGAGTTACATCTTATTGTGAATTCAAAATTTGACAAAATGAATTTATTGTTGTTGTCTTTGGCATTGATGTCAAAGTGTAGGAACCAAGAGTTAAGAATGGAGAGGATAGAGTGGTAGAAGATGTCAGAGTGAATATGTTGAATGGGGAAGAGATTAAGATTAGAGAAGAAATCCAAGAACATAAAATTGCATGAAGCAAAGTACATAAGGTTGTTGCTAAGAAGGAAGAAGTATCTAAGATAAATGGTTGCTAGAAATATATGGTAGTTGTGGTGGCAATTATCCATGAATATTATCTTGAGATGAAAGAGGAATCATGGGTCATGAGATGGCAGTTGTGGTGGTGGTTATCCATAATTGTCATCTTGAGATGAAGGCATAGTCACTAGAAATGAGTGAGTGTGGTTGCGAGAGAAATGTAGTTAGAAGATTTCTTGGACTAGATATTAGGCTCATATGTTCTGAGGAACATGTTGGTAGCAGTGAGAGCATTGTTGTTGGATGGTGCTAGAGGTTTTGAGTGGACCTGAATTTAAGAGAAACGAGGATGAAAAGAGACGCAAAAAATTATAGTAGTGGAAAATAGAGGCATATGTGGTTGTGTCGGATGTAACAAAGTAACGAAGAGAGTGAAGATGGAGTTATTTGTTTTCCCTTAACATATTATTTTCTTGTTCAAGAGAAAGAAGGAAAATGTGTTGCTACAAATTGAAGTGAATGTGCTTTGCTGAGAAGAAGATGCAATAGAATGATGATGTGCAAGAAAAAAATCACAGAGATTATAGAAATTTCAATATCACGTGAGGATCACAAAGGTTGCAGGTGATGAATATGTCGAAGAGAATTCCCAAGTAGAAGATGATGTCATGAAGATGAATGACCTAGGAGGAATCATGAAGGAAGTTGCTAAGTTGAAGATGGATGAACATACAATTCAGAAGAGGAGGAAGTTGATGAAGATGTTCCTGACAGAGAAAGGAGAAGATTTCAAATCTCCTGATGAAGAAGACATTATACAAAGGAATGATAGAAGAATTGAAGTTTTCTAAGGACCAAATGTGAAGGTGGTGTGTTACGAGGAAGGCTCTTGAAGCTTTGTGATGTAGGAGCATCGTGAGCAAGCATGTGTGGCAGGACAACTCAATGCCTTGGAATCATTTCAAAATCTTAAACGTTGGCATTTATTGTGGATATTTTGGAGCTGATTGAAAATGGAACAAGATTAGACGCTTGGAAGCTAAATGATCACGAGTGATCTGGGAGTTTTCACTCCTAATTGAACTAAGGTGGCAGTTAGGTTTTGTTTTTTGAGTAGACGAGTAGTCGGGGGGAACCATAAGAACCCTTTGAGATAAATAGAGGTTTTGTACACCCAAATGAGGCTGGTACAAGTTAAAAGGAAATTTATGAATTTTTAGTTGTTGTTTTGATCATAACTGTAGCCATTTACTTTTGAATGGATATAACAGAGGAAAATTGATCCAATGCATGGTGTTATTATTGTTCGCAATTCCCTGTTATTGTTGTTTTCATAAATGAATGAATTTCGTTACGAATATATGAAATTGTGAGATGTTTGCATAATTTTCAATTGTATCTCTTCGATTGAGTCTGTGCAAGGTGTGCACACAGTCCACAAGGAGTGTATTGAAGGAATCTATTTCGATTCCGAAGCTCAAAAGAGATAGCGCGAAACTTTCACTTTGCAAGGAGTGCAAAGTGACTGCTGCAAGGTGTGCATAGTTGCCCACAAGAACCCAAATCTTGTGTAAGAATCTGTTGCAAGGAGTGCACAGATCCAAAATTCGACTAAGTGTCGAAGTGGCTTAAGAAGTCAAAGGAGCAGAAGGCAAGAAAGATCAGAAGAGATAGCGGGAAATATCTTCAAAGAAAGTAAGAATTTTGAAGGTTTCTCGAATCACCGACTAAGATCCATCCAGGAGGGAGAAGAGAGAGTTCCAGATCGTTGGATCTGGGCAAGATGCGTGAGATTTATGTTTCTTGAAGCACATAGTAGAGCGGACTGCCAAAGTTCTGAAGTCCCGAAGTGACTAGGAATCGTCCATTGTCAAGAGGGACAGGTGGCGCGAGATCCACAACTTCGGAAGATTGTGGACGAGGAGGAAGTGAAATCGCCAAAGTAAATCCCGACCATTGGTCATCAGGGGGAGTACGTGTCAGCAGATCCGAGACTCTGGAAAATATCACTTCAAGAATTTCGGTTGAGAATTGAAACTCCCAAAACCCGAAATCTAAAGTGAATCTTGATCGTCGAATTCAGAGCGACGCGTGGTGACAGATCGTGAATTTCGGGAGGAAGCGAAGGTGGGGTGTTGAGGCTCCCACAACCCGAATAGCCAAAGTGGATTGGGACCGTCGATCTGCAGGAGACATGCGTCAATATATTGCAAGATTGGGATAAAATCATTTCAGAAAAGGCTTGAAAGTTGAGTTCTCCGAAGTTCGAAGACCCGAAGAAATCATAGTCATTGACTACAAGAGACATGCGTCAATAGATCATGAGCTCTAGGTGGAATCATTGCAAAGAAAACAAGGTTTGAGAATTGAAACTCCCGAATCCCGAAAGGCGAAATTGATCTCAATCGTCGATTTGGAGTGGGCACGCATGGAAAATTCACGAAGATCTAAGAAGGCATGATCCAGAGGAAAGGAAGAAAGGGAGATGGATTTGAACTTTTGATCGAGAGGATCCACCCGAGATCATGAGATCGACGGTCAAGATTGATTATGGGGCTAGAAAGTGCTCAGACATTAAAATTTCGAGGGCGGGCCACAATCGGAACCACGGTATCGGCAAAGGGGTACGTGGCAGTTGGAGGTAGATTGCGGGGAGAAAAGAGGGTTGATCCCAAACCACTCTTGGGCATGTCCACAATCGTGCGTTTATGCAAGGACATAGACTAAGGTCACATGTGGGGAGGATCTTGCGCCTGAAACCTATGAGTTCAAAAGCATGAAGGAAGAGGTTGTGGGTGCCATATAACCTGCACCAGAGGACAAAAAGGGGATGTGTTAATTCGTAGGTGAGACCATTAAGGTCTCAGAGAGAAAATTCGGCTCGGAATTGAATATCCTTGACCGAAAGGTCACGCAACCCTTGGGAGAGAAGGGGGTCGACATCACTTTGTCTCTAGTAATTTTTCAAGAATGTGAATATGTTGATAGAATCACCGACTGAGGTATTTTGTGTGTGGTTGTGGGTTGAGCCAAGGGAGGTGTAACATGGGAGCATGTGACTCCATGTTGTGTGGCTTCAAGCATGAGTGGTTGGTTGCACTGAAGACACTTTGCAGACTCCGTGAAAAATGGTAGTGGGATGTCCTGGATGGGACATGACTCAAATTGATTTGTGTAGGTGATGCATGACTGAGGAGCCCCTTACTAGTGTTTATGACAATAAAGAAATAGAGATATAGAGGGTAGCAATACCGGAAAGTGAGGTGTTGCAATAAGTTGAGTTGTAGTAGGAATGAGATGAAATTTCCAAATCTCCATGACAAGGGTATTGTTGTGTTGTTGCAGTTGGGGTGCAACAAAGGAAAACAATGATTCAGAAGAAGAATGTGTAGTAGAGGAAGATGTATTGCAAATTTAAATGTATAGAAAGAGGATTGTAGAGTTGGGAGTCAAATAGTGATGAAATTTACATTTGGAAGCTGTAGATGTGAATGATTTACCTCATAAGCATGAGAGAATGCTTTCTTAAAACCTAGGGAGTTTGATGCTGGAGCATCCCAGTCATCCTGGGGATGACACAACGAAGGCAGTTGTGGTACGTGATATAAATGTTACATGAATGATTAAATGTTGCAGGAAATAAATAGTGATAGAATGTGGTAGACTATGAGAAGTAAAAATACTTCTTCACATCAAATGAATACCGTAGAGTGTGGCAGTGCAGAAGATGGGAACGATGATACATGATGGACATGTTTCTCCAAAATGAGTAGGAGGCAAATGCATGGAAGGAGAATGTGAACCATTACAGAAGGAAAGGACACGTTGATGAAGAGTGTGTTGTTTGTGGAAGTTGGAAGGCCACGTGCAGGTGAGGAGTTTCCAAGCGAATGATGAATTGGAATATGGAGGGTGAAAGGGCATGAGGATTCCACTAAGAAACTGAAGAAATTTGTTTTTGAAGGAATAAAACACAACATCGAAGAGTTGCAAGAGAAAATGTAGAAGCGAAAAAAGGATAGGTTGTGCGAGACAAGGAGAGAGAGAAGTGGTTGAGGTTTCCATGGCCTTTGTCCTGGAAACCTGATGAATATTGTAAGCTCGTGTACGGTCATAGAACCGATGTATTGTAATCTATATGAATAAATAAAGAGTTTGAGTTTTTACATATTTAACCTTTTTGTGTGTGCATCCAAATGGCATCATGTATGATGTTATTTGCTATGTTATTCACATGAATAGATGCAAGTAAATGCCACTGCTAGAATTAGTAAATACCAGTAGATAATAGTTCCATGTGATGTTGTCTAGGTGATAGGGGTTTGTATAAGGTCGCACACAGATTGGTGATAAGTTATAGGTGAGCGTGGAGTCCTTGGAAAGGTCGTGTGGGATGGACGACTATATGAAAATGTGGAAGAATCATTAGATTTTGGAGCTAACCCTTGGCCACACTATGAAGGGTAAAATATTGTTGTGAAAGTTCAATGTAAGACACTCTAGAGAAGGAACGTTGTTGTTGAATATAATTTTGAGCATAGAGAGAGTTCAATTTGATCATAGAAGGTATGTATGTGTACCATAGATGGGAGAGGTTTACATATGAGGATGTTCATGTTTGATGAGATAACCATTAATTCAGTATTGAGTGAAACAACTGGAGGGTGTGTTGCAATAGAAACGCATGTGGAAAAAAAGGCATGTTACAACAGAATATGTGTTATAGCAACATGTGTGTTGCAACAATAGGTGTGTGGAAGAACCATATGTGTTGCAATAGAGGTGTGTTACAACAGAAGAGGTATGTTGCAACAGAGGCATGTTGCAACAAAGGTGTGTTGTAGTAGAATAGGTATGATGCAGCAGAGGCGTGTTGCAAGAGAGGTGTCTTGCAGCGAAGGCGTGTTGCAGCAGAGGTGTGTTGTAGTTGGAGGTGTGTGGAAAAGGATGTGTTGTGACAATAGGTGTGTTGCATCATAAGTTGTTTTATAATAGGATATGTGTTGCAACAGAGGTGTGTCACAACAATAGACGTGTTGTAGTAGGAGGTGTGTTATCATAGGAGGTGTGTTGCAACATAAGTGTGTCACAATAGATGACATAGTGTAGCATGAGATGTGTTACAATATGAGACATGTTACAACAAGTGAATGTATCATTTTTTGGTTAATACAAACTTGTGTTCTGCAGTATTTATTTCTGGTGATATAGGAAGAATACATGGATATGTGAGAATAGATGCACTACCAAGGGCTAGGGCATGATCAAGTTGAAAAATCAGAGAAATGAGTAATAAGATTTATCTCTCTCCTAAAAAAAAATCATGTTTAATTATGTTTTGTATATTCTTCTTCCCGGGTTGGAATCTTTTTTGTTTTTTTAGATGGTTCATGTTTAATTATGTTATGTACATTCTTCTTCCCATGTTGGGATCTTTTTTGTTTTTTTAGATGGTTCATGTTTAATTATGTTTAGTATATTCTTCTTCCCAGGTTGGAATATTTTATTTTTTTTAGATGGTTCTAGATGTTTAGCTTATCCTATATAGCAGTTTGTCAAAATGTTGATAGATAAATGTTAGGGATTCTAAGAGGTTTCTTTTAAGACCTTAGGATGCTGATCATTTTTTATGTTTTGATCAAGTCAATGATGACTATTAAGAAATCCAACATTACCTATTTCTTCTTGAAAACAAAATGGTACGAGTTTTTTCCAAGGAAATTTTTGTGTGTGTGTGTGTTTTATCTTCTTAGAAGAAACATGAATACCTCGTTCCTCATGAGGGTGGGTGGTGGGGTGAGGGTTCATCTATTTTGAATATTTGTAGGAATTAATTGTACTGAGAAAAGTGGGGTGTATCTTACAACACAGTTTGAGGGAGATGTATAATGTTTGTGCCAAGTGAATGTGACACATGGTATAAGTCGGCCCATATATATATATATATATATA
>JZKD02S1604990.1:98295-113021 GCA_000966675.3 Picea glauca | reverse complement strand
GCAACCTTTGTATTCCCTAATTTCTCCCCACCATCCCCACCCTCATTCAAAAAACACATTTTTTTCATGTATTTCCAGTTTATCTCACCATGGGTTTATAAAGAGTATGCAAAGTGGGTACTCGATCATGGCAAGGAGTTATAGGGAGTCAACTGACCAAGGGGGCTACTATGCCAAAAATAGAAAAATATACTAAGAGATTTAAACTAGAGAATGATAGTCTAAGTTTGACTAGAGAACAACACATGTTTCATCAGTTAAGTCTATGCCAGGAATTGTTCAAACAATGGGGGAAATATGATGTTGAACATGCATATGTTGAGATGACAAGTTCCCCTTAAGAATGGTAACATGCAATGCTTTTATGGACTTTTCCATTTTTTTCTTTATTCTAATTGTAAATGTGATTTTGCTTATAAGTTAGAATATTAGCCTAAAGGAAAGGATATGTGGCTTTGAGGTGATTATAGAAGGATTGTAGCAACAAATTATTTCAAGCTTAATTCATAAACTCTTTTGGAGTCAAGGGATGGTTTTGTTTGTTGAATATTTATCTGCATATATTCATTCTCATGGATTATCCTATTATTGGTTAAATGTCATAGGCATCTAGTAAGGATTTCAATTATGTCAAAGTTAATTTGTATGGTTGAATAAATTATTGGTTATCTTTAGTGAATGGTTATATGCTTTATTAGTTATTTTTATATTCTCCATTATCTTGTATTATTAAGTTTTCAGCATAATTATTTCCTAAATAATTAAAAAGTACATATAGTTTCATTTATTGTTCCTAGAGGTTATCTTTAGTAACAATTTTTTTTGAGTTCCTTAGATTAGTATATTTCTTGCATTAATTATATATGTGTGTGTGTGTGGCATAAAAAGAATGGAAAGAAATTTTGAACCAACTTGTAAATCCCATCGAAAGTTTGTCGAACCATTAACTCGAAGGATTATTCCATCCAAAACAAGGAAGCCTCTAATTGAGGTTCTTCATTGGGTTTAATCCCTACTTTTGAGCATTCAAAATCCAACCCCCTCAACAAATTGTTGATCATATTTCTTAGCATGGAGCATTCTATCTCCAAAATATGTTGCTTGTGTTGAATGAGAGTATTCATGATCATTGCATTATGAGAGGTGCATTGATGTTCATTCTCATGGACTTTATTGGTCACATAAAAGAGTGAGGTTATTTTTCTTTGAATGGACTCCTTGTGCCTTCTTAGAACTCTCTGGAATTCCAAAGCTTCTTGGTAATCAATGGATGAAGAATCTAAATCACATGAGATAAGACCACAATGCTAGTCCCAAACAAATGCTTAAGTTTCTTAGATGGATAAACATTGTCGCCTGGAGAAAATTGGACTATGAAGGGAAGGAAACCTAATTTCCAGAACAAAAAAGAGTGCAACCGATTGTTTCAAAAACCACTCCTAGGTTGTAAGGGGACCAAAACACCGAATATCCACAACTCACAAACACCAAAAGAAATAAATCCATAATAGCAATCATCAAGAGGTGACTAGATATGCATAAAAACCAATAAACCAAACACCAAGCAAATTCCAGAATGTTGAAACGAAGAGATGGCAATGCATTGAATATCCACTAATATTTATTCATTAAAAATAGACTCCAATACATAAACCAGATGCAGAGGGAAGTGCTTATGAGGTAGAATCACCAACTCTGAGCAGTCCTCCGCCAAGCTATAATGCTCAATCCATCTGTGCAAGCCTCCATTATCCCACCTTTCTCCTAATAAACTACACCAAATGGTTCAAGATGTCAGCTAGGAAATAATTTAGGCATGTCTGGGCTAGGAGGGTAGGTCCTTTCATATCTCGATCCCTCACTCGAAATATAATGACGGTTGTGTCATGACATATGTTGATTAATGGGAATTTAACATATCTCCATGACCATTGACAAATAAGGATTAAGGTATAGCTTGATCTTGTGTACCCCTATTTTTCAGAAGAATCCTCGTTTCGAGCTTAATTGCTTCATTGGCTAGAGAGTTAGCCTCATTGTATTGTTCTCTTAGAACCTAGAAGAACGAGACCTTTTGAAGTCTAAAAACCTCCTTCTAAATTTGAGCTATTAAGGATGTTAAATTTCTATCAAAATGAATCTTTTTTATATCATCAAGTTGTTGATTATACTCGAATCATTGATAACAATCAATGTCTTCATTCTAGCTTCGATTATTGAGAGAAGTCCCCGAAGAAGGGTGTATGGTTCTACTTGATTGTTTGTATAATTCCCTATACCCTAAGAAAAGGTTGTTTCTTGATGTCCCTTAGGATCAAGCAAAATCCCCCTCCCTTTGGCCAACCCTTGTATTTTATTATTATAATGTGACTTATAATTGATGTTAGACTTGGCTAAGTAATAGTCCTATAAGGTTCATTACAAATGGTTTAAGCTCAAATATCTACTTTAAAACTCCTATTTCTATGTTAAAGAAAGCCTTATTCTTTTATTTACAATCTCGTTCACCATTTATCATGTTATTTGACATGCTTTCTAATCCTTTGCACCTTTTGAGCATTCTTTGAACATAGGAATATTTGGGAGAAAGCATAGCCAACCCAACATACATAGATACAACTGATCTCTAAGTAATGTGTAGAGAGATCCAAGGTAGGGGAGTAATTGAGTGATTATTTATTTATTTTGTGAAATACACATCCCAAGGAGACTTTTCAAGCACTTCCCCTCATTACAAACATGGTACCTAGGGTAAACCATATTATATAGAAGATTGAGGCTTTGTCATCATAGAGCTTAAAATTGTTACAAAAATATACTCATTAATAGCTCATCATGTTACTTGCAGGAATTAAACCTAGATGAGAAGAATAACACTCATTCTCTCAACTACTAAAACTAGACCCAATTGAAATCAACGAAACCTATGCATTTTCCCTTATATTTTGGTTTGTCAAATTGATTATCCTAATCTAAATTATAACTTTATAGAGCCTACACCCTTTTCAATTACGTTTCAATTACTTTAAAAAAACATCTCATCCTCTCCTAAGTAAATTTGTTACTTCTTGTTATAACAAACAATTGGTTAAGAATCAAGATTTATATACAGTATTGATTGTGTCATTTCGTATCTTCACCCTACGATAAAGATGTATAATAAGTTAAAACTAAGCCTCAAAGGAATAACAACAATAAAGATGTATAATAAGTTATAAATTAAAGTATTAAATAAAAAAAACTAAGCCTCAAAGGAATAACAAAAGTGGCATTTTAAATAACTCAAATTACTTGGCTAAAGAAAACTATATAAAAATGCATCTATACAAAGCATTCCACATTTTGTACAATTATATAATGGAAAAGTAACCAATGATCATTAGAATAGTAGATGAAGCAAGAGTTCGTTTATATGATACGTTACTCGGTAAAGTGGGAAAAGGGGAAAGATGTGTAAAGTTTAAATTTAATGGAAGAAGGAAAAGAGGTTTAAAGTTTAAATTTTTTATGTTAAAAGAAAGTTTTATATTTATGAGAGGTGAGTGAATATATATGTTACTGTCTTTTAAATGTTTTTTTTTTTTAAGAAAAAAAGTTTTATATTTAAGAGAGGTGAATATATATATGTTATTGTTCCTTTATAAGGGATTGATTTTGGTTATTGAGTCTCTTCAAAATATTCTTCTTTTATATACCTATGACCTTTTTACTTATTGCAAAGAAAAAAACACATACATTTTATTCTTTTTATAATCTCACATGATTCAATATCAATATCAATATCAGAGTATATACATACCCACATTTTGTAAAACATGGCTTCCTCTCTATACAATTTTAATGTCTAAATATAATCCATTAGTAAACATTATGATCCAATTTTTTTTAAAATGAAATTTTATAAACTCCAGTTCTTCCCCATCAATAAATTTATAAAATCCAAGAGTCCCAACAAGCAGAGATGAGGAATATTTCAATAACTCGTCGGATTTTCCATTTAGTTCACGATAGATATGTCTGAAAGAGATCCATCCAAAGGTTTTAGAAGAAACCAAAATATCTCGAAGCAGAGGGTCGACGCATACATCTTCCATTGTAGCTTTTTTCTTTTCCCAGTCTATGAACAACTTCAAGTCTCCCAAAACCTACAACTTCTTTACCCCTTTTCTCATTGCGGCCTCCAACAAAGTCCGTAAAACAATAAATTATGCTCTATTGTTTGTACCCCTTCGTAGAGCATACCTAATATGAACATAATGGTTCTACTTCAGGAATAGTACCACTCCTACTGCACATACAGGAGGATGGCCTTGGATGGCTCCATAAAATAATCCCCATGAGATATCAAGGTCCAGCTCAGGCAAAATCGAGAACCTATGGTTTTTTTATTTTGCATCTAATATAAAATCCTTGTAAATATTAATAATAAGACTTGTTGTGGCTGCGGGAGGAATGCCCACATTCCTGAAAATACTTGAGTTATGCACCCACCATAAACCATTAACCATAATGCATGGAAACCCTTCAAATTGCTTCATTGTCTTGTCCACAATCTAGTCTTTTAGGTAGTTCTCTAGCCTTTCTTTAGACAAGGTGATCTTTGGATTGAGTTTGTCCAACACAATCCTCATAACTTGCACTACATAAGGACATTGAATAAAAATGTGAGAGGAAGATTGTTCATTGAGTTTACACAACACACATCTACTAGGCCTACCCATCCTCTTTTGACACAGTTGTCCCATGTCAGCAACTTATTGTTTATCGCAAGCCAAAGGGTAATTTTTCTCTTCAATGGGGTATTGAGATTCCAAAGGATACTCCACAACCACTGTTTTTAACCATCAAAATATGCATCCATGCTTGTCTGGCATCCTAGTTTTGTTGTAAATTCCCCAATCTTTGGATTTTTAGACCAATAAAGGATGTCCTCCTCTTCATCTTGTATCCTAATAAAATCGGCGTCTAAATTTCCAATTTAACGGTTCCATTATTTTGCTTCATTTCCTACCAGCCCTAACTCTTCCACTGACTTCCAGCCCAACCTTCCCCTATCCCGGGGCATTTGGGCTTTTGTGTCATCTATTTAGACAATACCCAGCGAGAGAATAGTCTGGAGGAGTGATTCTGAAAAACAATAGTCACTTTTTGTCCCCATCCAAGGGTATTCACCCACATGAACCTTCTATCCATTGTCAATCCTCCACACAATCTACGGTCCTACTAGTGGAAAGGCATTTACTAATGCTTTCCATACAATGGAACCTTTAGTAAACTTTCTCAGTTTCTTGTACCAATCTTCAAATGTCAAACCATTCAAATTCTTAGTCTTCAAGATCCTTCCACATAAAGAGTCATTGTGGGTAAGTCTCCACAAGTTTCTGTAGTTAGAGACTAGGAAAATAAGTGGATATATTTTATTCCCCATCCCCCTAACTTTTTAGGAGCAACCACCCTACTCCATTTCACCAGAAAAATACCTCCAGCCCTGTGGGACCTTGACAATAAGAACTGAAAACTTATCTTCCTTTTTTTCGTCATAATGCCTTTAAGCATTGTAGTTATCGACATCCAATAGACAGGGATACTTTCCAACATGGACTTGAGAAACACTAATCTACCTCCTCTTGAGAGAAACCTATTCGCCTAGAGTGATACCCTCGCCTTGACTTTTTTATATAGCCATATAGAATCCACAAATATGTAGTTATTCATCTTGAGAAGAAAACTAAAATATTTAAATCCCATTTCTAATTCTCTTCTAGGAAAACAAAGAATGTTTTCCATCCGTTGTAGTGTTTGTTCATGCAAGTATGATGAATTAAACAACATTTGTCGACATTTATTTCCATACCAATGGCTTTACAATACAGATATATTATTTCTTTTAAAGTGGTTAAGTCTGTTAATGATCCATGCGCAAAGAAAATCACATCATCCACAAAGAGGAGATGAGAAATGGTTTCCTATCCTAATTCCTTGACACCTCTAAAAAATCCTTTCGATCTAGCATCAGATATCAATTTTTTCACCCCTTTAGCCACAATAAGAAAAAGAAAGGGAGATAATGGAAAACCTTATCTGAGTCCTCTCGAAGCTATGAAAAAAATAAAAGGGGGGTCCATTAATGATTATATACAATGAAACCGACTAGACTCACCCATAATCCAATTTATGACAAATAATTCCATTCCCATTTTCAGCAAGACTAATCAGAGAAAGGTCCAGCTTACTCTCTCGTAAGCTTTGGATAAATCCAATTTGAGGATTTATGCTTCCTGATGGGATTGTTTTATCGAGTGAAGATCCTTGTAGTGAAGGGGAATAACAGTAGAGAGGTATCGTTGTGTATGGATGCCTCTATTAGTAAATAAGGCCCAGTGTGAACACAATAAATGTAAGAGGGATTACTAGAAGGTTCTGCTTCTAGAAGCTTCCTGCTCTAGAATGTTCTTAGGTGGTTGTTAGCACCATATAAAAGGGTGTGAACAATGTAATGGGAAAATTGTGAAGTATTGTATTGGGATCAATAACTCATTAGTAACTTTCCCCCTCGAAGAGGCAAGTGATCATGAGTGTATCCCTTCCTTAAAAGGATCATTTGTACAATGTTTCCCTACCTCAAGGGTTTTCATATATTAAAGTGTGGATTTTCTATATTTTTCTCCTGGATATTGTGCGGTGATTTATTATTCATGTATTTGGTACTTAACAAGTGGTATCAAAGCACTCTCTTCGGCCACGAAAAAGGGGAATTTTTTTATATTTTGCAAGTTTTCAAAGGAAGAAGAAAAAGAGGGCCACGATACTCCAGACAATTCTTGTAGATTTATGTGCATAATTTGGGGAAAATGGTTGTATATTTGAGTTCCTCTTGGAAAAAAACCGTCTTAATCAAAGTTCAAGAGACCAAGATATCATTGATTTAAAATCAATAGTTTTTCAAGTTTTTTCCGTAGACGACCACACGAGTTTGCATATTTTTGTAGAAATTGGTGCAGAATTCGCCCCAAAAATTGTATACTTGAGTTCCTCTCACAAATTCATCCCATTTCAAAAAAGAAAATCGAATCTCCGGAAGTGAATATATCACTAGTTTAAAATCAACCATTTTTTAGGGGTTTTCGTGATGATGACATGACTGCAGATCTCATAACTTTTGACAAGGTGTTCATATTGTTGCCAGATTAGTTTCTTTAGATAGAGGATTTTTAGAGATTTTTTTTGGTATATTATACATAATTCTTCCATGGACATTGTCTTTAAAATCCTCATGGAAATGTGACGAGATATTGAATCCCTCAAGACAGGTGCTCAAAATATTTAAACAATTGTTCAAAATATTCAAAAGATCACACTTGCAATGAAATAGAGATATATTATGTAGGACACCAAGGATGAATATAATCAAGACTCATATGCTTGGTATGATTTCGAGGCTAATTGTAATGATTGGTATATGGATAGTTTTGATTTCTTGGATGACAACCACTTTCATCTTCTATTTGATGAATATAATCCACCTTATGTAGAGTACATCCTAGAGAGTAGACAAGAGCCTTTGATGTGTCTCCTTCTTCAGTACTGGTGGATGATTTTTTGGCCGACTCTACATATTTAAATCAACATGACCAGTGTATATTTTTGGAGCATCATTTTCAGCTAGCTATTGAGTTCTGATATCTTCAAAGGGGAGTTCACATGATCACTTAGACATGGTACCCAAGTTTACAGTGGCGGTTGGACTACTTCAACATGGTGGCTAACACTTCTACACGGGACCATGATTCTCTATCCTAATTCAACATTTTGGTCCACACTTATCCATGGGACCCTAGTTTTCCAACCTACTTCATCAGTTTGGTCCACACTTATCCACGGGACCCTGATATATGGTTGTAGTTCATCATAACAAGCATTGAGTACAAAAGTTTCATAAGGGGGATGGAATGTAGTGTAGTAGGGGAATAATATGGGGTATCTAGGGAGGTACCCAAGGGGAATAATAGTAGAGAGGTATTTTTATGTATGGATGCCACTATTAGTAAATTAGGCTTAGTGTGAACATAATAAATGTAAGAGGGCTTACTAGAAGGTTTTGTTTCTAGAAGGTTCCTCCTATAAAATGTTCTTAGGTGGTTAGTAGCACTTTATAAAGGGGTGTAAACAATGTAATGGGAAATTTGTGAAGTATTGTATTGGGAGTTGTAGCTCCTTAGGAGGTTTCTCCCTCTAAGAGGCAAGTGATCAGGTGTGGATCTCTTCCTTAAAATGATCATTTGTATGGTGTTTCCCCATGTCAAGGGTTTTCATATAATAAAGTGTGGATTTTCTATATTGTTCTCTTGGATATTGTGTGGTGATTTATTATTTAGGTATTTAGTACTTAACAAGCCTCTTGGGTGAGTGCCACCGCATCATATATTTTTCTTCGGTGAAAAAATCCAAATTGCTCTTCAAAGATGATCTCACTTTGAATAGGATTTATTCTCCTGGAAATAATTATGGCCACTATTTTGTAAATTGCATTACTACAAGAAATTGGCCAGTAATCCCCAACGTTTACACCATATTGTTTTTTATGGATAAGGGTGATAAACGTAGAGTTAAAGGATCCCAAAACTTTCCTCGACCTTTGAGTTTCTCTTACCACCTTTTTTCCTCCTTCAACAGGTCATAGAAACCAAGGAAAAATTCACCATGAGGTTTTCAGCCTAGGACTCTTCCCTTTATGCATATAAGAAAGAGTAACTTGTACTTCGGGATACGATACCTCTTCAATCAGAGAATGATTCATTTCTTTAGTAATGACAGTAGGGAATTTTGAGGTAACTTCCAAGGTCTCCTGAATCAAACAACCACTAGGTTCTTGAAAGAGGGATTTAAAATGGAAAAACCCTTCCTATACCTTGTCCTTAAAAGAGCAAACCATAGATCCATCCACTGCCCTGATTTCCCATATTGTATTCATATTTTTACAGAAGTCTGCAAATTGGTGAAAAAATTAGTGTTGTTGTCACCCTCTTTGATCGAAACGACCCTGCTCTTCTGCCTCCAAGTTTGCTCCTCCTTCTCCAAAATTGTATGATAGGTATATTCATATGCTCGTAGTCGGTCTAATTGAATATTGAAGAGAGGACCCAAAGAATTATCCTTATAGAAACATGCAATCTTATCCTTAGCTTCCTTCAGTTGTGCTTGAGTCCTATCTTTATAAGATTTTAACCAATGCTTCATAGTCTCTTTTACTCTATCTATACTCTCGAAAAATTGGTACATAAAGGATGAAGAAGAAGAGGTATCAATATGCACACATTGGTATTCAACGAGTGTTTGATAATCATCTTTTGTGAGCCACACTTGATTGGATTTTGAGGGAATAGGAGGAGATTCACCACCTGAATCCAAATTGAATAAGATTGAAAAATGATAAGAAAGATCTTTGGTGGATGCATAAGACTTCATTAGGAGGTTGTTATTCATCATTGGTTCCGAAACCAAAAATCCATCCAGTATTTTAGACACCGCTCCTTTATTAGTTTGGAAGTTTCTCCAAGAAGGAACCAGATTGATTGTCTCAATTCAATTCGATGGTGCTTTTCAAAGTAGTCTGAGAAAAAACCAATCTACGAGTCCTATCAAGGATTTCCCCCCCATACTTCCCTTAGGGATAAAGTGAGATTCAAATCGCCTCCGATTAGACTATTGGAATTGTTCAGGGCCCCAAAATCTTCCAAATGTTCCCAGTAAGGGATTCTATAATAATATGTCCCATAAATGTTTAAAATATTAAGAATAAACCCAAGATCTATAACTTCCAATTTAACAAAGATGGTTGAATTGAACGACATAGTAGAGAGATATTTGCAGGACGCAATTCACCCTATAATTAAGCCTCCTCACCAGCCTACTACATCCACAGAACAAAAATACCACCTATTCAGCTAGGGCTCTAAAATTTCTCTTGCTTTAGAACCTTCGCACATAGTATATTGAATTAAAATTACATTTGGTTTATGACTCATAATGAGTCTTTTGAGGGCTATCTCCTTCTGGGCACCCCCAACCTCTCTCACTTTGAAGGAGAAGACAATAATGGAAAGGTATTCTTGAGGGATTTGCCTACTCCAAGGGCCCTATAAATTGTGGATTGTTTCCCTTTTGTGATATCCTGGACTGCTTTTTGTTGTGCTTTTAAAAGATGAGACTTCCTCCCCACTAGGTTGTTTTGAATAGGATCGAGGGATAGGCCTCCAAAGGAGGAGAAATATTCTTTTTGTTTTGAACGAGATCTAAGGGCATACCATTTTTTTGGAGAAGAAGTTTCCTTCTTCTCAGGAGAGGGGCCCATCACCACCTTTGTAGATCCTAACCCGATAAATAGACTGCAAACGTCATCTAGTCTATCAAGCGAAAGAGAGTCAGAAAGGGAGGTAAATTGACTACCGAAGGGGGGATCTTTGGTTGAGGATCCCAACAAAGGAAATGGTGAGGACATGTTGTTAACAATTTTTTACAAAGGAGAATCGACAGGGGAAGAAAACAGAGAAGGCGAGTGGGAAGGGAGAAATGTATCAGTAGGGGGGTCACATTTTGTCGGTTCGTCCAATGTCCTTGCCTCTTGTGCTTCTTTGGAACCTGATAAATTTGAACCCCCTATGTCATAGTCATGTTTAAGTTTTGTTTTCTTATCTTCATGTTTCTCCATCTTGAACTTTTACCCACACCTTCTTGCCTCAGTCTGATATTGGGAAAAATTTTACATTTTGCTTGCATGTGGCCTATCTCATGACAAGCAAAACACCAGAAATAAATCTTCCTGTAGTCGATTTTTTTTGTTCCATTTATAATATGTATGTACCGGACCCATATCTCCTGCCATACATTCTCTGAGATCCATTTCTATAAGTATCCATGCCCACCACCTATCTGCTTTAGTGTCCCAGTTCATCTCCAACCATACAAACTTGCCAAGATTGTTCCCTATAGTTTCGAGGATGTCCTTATTCCAAAATACCAGGGGGAGCGCAGGAAGAATAACTCACAATTGAGAGATGGATATAGGATCCCTAGAAGGGTCGAAAACGACAAGCCATTTTTTGATGATCAAACCCGAAGGGCCCTAGCTCCATCCCTGTCCTAGAATTCTTTCACAATCCTCCTCATACTAGAAGATAAAACACAACCATCCATGGACCAAGATATGGAAAATAGTTTTGTAACCTAACATGAGATAGAAATTAATTTCCATCCACTTGGTTAATGCGAGCTCTCTAACCTCCTTATCGCAAAAGTGACCGACCAAAGTATTTCCTGAGAAAATTGGGATTTCATTGATTGAGACGTCCTTTTCGACTACCATGGCCACCTTCTCCCCTCACACTCACACACACTTCATTTTTATTTTTACTACTTCATCACTCTATCTTAAACTTGTTCCAACATCTTGTTTTCCCACAATGCCTTTTGGAGAAGTACACTCAGCGTCGGGAAAAAGAAGCAAAAGTGCAGGGAATGAAGAGAATGGAATATATGAGAGTGTAAATTATCCATTGTGGGAGTTTTCACCATTCATCGAGATTGTCCCATTTTCAGAGCCCAAGGTTCACTCAAAGCATTTAAAATGGGATATTGGGGAATTAAACTCATGAATAAAACCTTATTTTCTATGCCCCTCCTCTCTTGTGTATTAACCATCTCCCATCTTTGTCCATGTCCCCTTAGTAGCTGGCATCACATTTTTATTATTAAAATTCATAAACATAATTCACATATACAGTGCTTGGACACAACCATACATTATATCTACATTAAGCATTAATTAAACTAGGTATTATAGTGGGCACATTACATTCCCCCTCCCCTACAATTGTGCACCATCCTTGGTGCACCACACCGTTCTGAATTACATATACATATTTACATCATCATATTCAGAAAATAAAACAAAATTTTGAAATTGTTTATCCTCCAATAACAGCCCCAACCACAATATCTTGTTTTCCCCTCAACCTGCTAACCCTAGGAGTCTACCCTCTTCATTTCCCTCACTCCATCAGGTTGCACCATTCAATTATCAGGGTTGTCAACATAGGTGACTGGGAACTCTGAGATGGTTTTGAAACTCTAGTTTCCCAAAATGGAGTCTTGCATTCAATTTCCTTCAAAATTGATAAAACATTGTGGGTATAACTCCCTCATAGTTTCTCTGTGCTCCCATGTTGCGTCTTGAAGACTGTAAAAGGTCCATTGAACCTTTACTATCCCTATAGATTTTTTCCTGAGCACTTTGAATTTCCGGTCCAGAATGTGCACTGGATCCACTCAAAACTCTCCTTCGTTTTCCACCTGGATCACAGACCAATCAATTATGTGGTTAGAGTATGGCACATATTTTTTTAATAATGACAGATGAAACACATTATGCACTCTCATGAATGTAGGCAATTCTAGCATGTATGCAATTGGCCTTATATTCTCTAATATTTCAAAAGGTCCACTATATCTTGCTGCCAACTTTGGAAAGCAACCCAATCTTAGTGAACTTCTCTTTGCTTTCAATTTTAAGAATACGTGCTCACCTAATTTGAAATATTTGAAAATATTGTTCTTGCCTGCATAACTCTTATTTCGGTCATGGGATTCCTTCAAATTTTACCTGATATTCACCATCTACTCTTCCATTTCCTTCAATAAATCTGGCCCAATGACAACTTTGTTTGCTATGTTATCCCAACTCACTCGTGTTACACTTTCAACTATACAATGCTTCAAATGGGCTCATTTTTAATGAGGCTTAGTACCCATTGTTGTAGGAAAAATCAACTAAGTGGATGCAATCTTCCCACTTTCATGGTTAATTCATCACATACATTCTGATTATGTCTTCAATTATCCTGTTGGTCCTCTCTATTTTCCAATCTGACTCTGGGTGATATGATGTAATGAGATTTAGATTTGCCCCAAAACCTTTGAAAAAACCTTTCCAAATATTGCATGTAAATTTTGGATCTTTGTTTGAAACTATTTCCTTAGGCACTCCATGTAGCCTGGAAATTTCCTTCATGTAGATCTCTACAATGTTTGTTGCCTTGTGTCTAGTTTTCACAGGAATAAAATGGGAATCCTTAGTTAATTTTTCCACCATCACCATGATGGAATCATGTTGCTTCGCTATTCTGGGAAAATTTGTGTTAAAATCCATTATGACAACTTCTCACTTCCATTCTGGAATGAGAAATGGTTGTAACAACCCAGTTGGATATCTATGTTATGTTTTCACCTTTTGGAACTCTAGACACCTGGATATATAATTATCCATGTCTTTCTTCATTGATGTCCAAAAGTATTGTCTCCTCATAGCTGCAATCGGCTTCTGATATCCTCAATGCCCAACCTATGGCACATTGTGAATTTCTCTCAGCACTACATTTTTTTAGCTCACTGGAGTTTGGCACATTGTGCATTTCTCTCAACACTTCATTTTTCATCTCACTTGATTTTGGCACATATACCTTTCCTCATTATATGATAACTCCATCTTCCCTTGGCTCAAAATATTTAAATTTCAGTTGCAAATTCCCATGTTGTAATGCTTCTTTTATCTATAGGTAGCATTGATCTGCATTTGTTGCTTCAATAATTTTATCTTTTAATTTTTTTTTGTACATGTCGATGGCTACCACATGCATCTCATGCACCCTTCTGCTAAGTGCATCAACTACCTTATTTTCTTTTCCTTTGATGTGCTTAATCTGTAAGTCATATTCACTAAGAAATTCCAACCATCTACTTTGTTTGGCATTTAATGTGGTTTGTCCAAACAAATGTTGCATACCACAATGGTTTGTCCTTATCTCAAATATTCTCCCCATGAGGTAATGTCTCCACATTTTAGCTCATGAACAATGGTTGATAACTACAGGTCATGGCTAGCATAATCCCTCTCATGCTCTTTTAACTTTTTGGATTCACAGTATACCACTTTATATTTTTGTGTGAGGAATCCACCAAACCCTTCCTTGCACACGTCTTTGCACAAAACAAAGTCTTCCTCGAGATATGCAATATTCAATATTTTCACACTTGTTAAAATGTATTTCAGCGGCTGAAATCTTTCTTCACATTTGGAAGTCCATTCAAATTTCACTCCCTTCTTCTACAAAGAAGTGATGGGGCTTTCAAGCTTTGAAAATCCCTTTATGATTATTTGGTAATAACTCACAAGACCCATGGAATATCTTACCTTTGTCAAATTTATTGGATTTGGCCACCCTCTAATGGCCTCCATCTTCTCATGATCAATTGTTATCCCATCTACTGAAATAATATGGCCCATGTAGTGAATATTCTCTTGATAAAAGATGCACTTACTTAGCTTGGCATAAAACGTATGCTCTCTTAAAACCTTTAGCACCATTCTCAAATCTTTCCCAAGTTCCTCTTCTATATTTGAGTAGATGAGTATGTCATCTAGGAGCACAATGACAAAATTGTCCAGTTATTCCCTAAACACTCCATTCATTAGGCACATGAAAATAGTTGGGGAAATTGATAGCCCAAATGGCACTACCGTAAATTCATAATGCCCATATCTTGTCCTAAATGTTGTATTTCTGATATCTTATTCTTTTATCCTCACTTGGTGATAACCTGATCTCAAATCAATCTTGGAAAATATTCTTGCACCTTTGAGCTGATCGAATAAATCATCAATCCTTGGCAAG
>JZKD02S1604990.1:53921-64011 GCA_000966675.3 Picea glauca | reverse complement strand
CGATTTTGTTGGAAAATTAATACTAAAATAGAGTGTGCTCTCGCCCCACTATTTATATGAAAATGATTCGTAGATGTTGACATTGTTTGAATTTTAGCAAGAACCAATTTGCTCTTCTTTTTTTTTTTTCTTTTTTTTTTCATGAAAAAATTCCCTCAATTTAATAATAGTATAAAATCATTTACAATAGGCAAATCTGCAGAGAGTAATATTGATGTGTTCGATGCACCAGCAGTGAGATGAAAACGATACAATCGGAACAGGTAAGGAGAAATACAGCCCGACATCCTCAAAATTACACGGCCCTCGAGTAAGCTGAGAGATGAATAGAGAGGTAAGGTCGCCACAACAGCCTGTAGGATGCACTAGATTGTTGTCAATTCTCGGAAGAAGATGGGCCGCAGACAAGGATCAGAAAATGCTGAGGACAGTAATAGGACTCTCAATCCCATTATCGCTATGGAAGATCGTGAGTTTCCCTGCCACCTCGGAAAGAGCCCTCTTTGAGAGAGCATCCGCTTCACGATTGAAATATCTTGGGAAGTGTTGAAGGTTAATCTTTGTGAAGCTTTTGGAAAGGTCCAGCGTCTTTTTTTTCCAGCCTTCAATCTGGATAGAGTGAAGCTCTAATTTTTTATTAATCCAGTCGATGACAACGCTCGAATCCCCCCGGACCAGCAGATGAGTGATGGACCAAGAGGAATCTAGCGAGAGAGAAGCCCAAAGACCTAATAGCTCCGCTTTGATATTCGATCCCGGACCACAGTTGAGAAACCATTTGGTGATTCTCGACTGATGAGTTTTGAAAAAACCCCCAACCCTGCAACAATGACCATTTGACAGGGCAGCACCGTCAAAGCAAGCATGGGTGAATCCGTCAGGCAAGCACAGGTCGATATCTTTAATAAAGACGAGCTTGACTGTAGATGGCTGCCAGTTGAATAGAGCGAGAACTCTGTAAGTTACTACTTTTATGGATGGAGCCCGGCCATCAAACAGAGTAGAGTTCCTCTCGATCCATATGTTCCAGCAGACGATGGCAGCTAAGCAGATCAGTAAGGAGCGGTTAGAAAGCCACACAATGAAACAATCTGACACTATATTCCAGCTCTAGGAAGAAGGTAGATTGTAGTGCAAGAGAAAAGTGTGCCAAACCTCCATCGAAAAATCACAGTGAATCAATAGGTGATGAATGTCTTCCTATGCGTGGCGACATAGGGGGAAGATTCCTGGTCCCTCCCATCCTCTCCGGCGGAGCATATCCTAGGTTAGGATCTTTTCTTTGCCTGCAAGCCAGGCAAACAATTTATATTTTAGAGGGACCTTCCAACGCCAAATCTGTTGGAACCAGGATGGATAGGACCCAAGACAAAGTTGAGAAAGGAGGGCCTCATAGATATTCTTAACAGATAGGAGACCCGAAGCATCCCCTCCAGTCCACAAGAGAGAGTCAAGTTCATTAATGAGGGAGATGCCAACCCTTTAAGAGAAGAAGTAAAACAATTCCAATCATTTTCCCACGATCCATCTAGAGCCAAATCGCAACTCTTTAACCAATTATCCGACCAGGACACCATGCAATTTGCTCTTACTATCAATACGAGAATGACACCATGCACTTTCTTTCTTTGGTTTTGATGACATCATGCACATTCTTAACTTCTTTGGTTTTTATGGGCACCCCATGTTTCAATTGTAGGTGTGAAGTCACTTTTTTATATAATAGTAGTTAAATTGAGTGAACTACTTAAATATTTTATATTCAAAATTCCATATTAAGAGAGTAAATAACATTTATTTTAATATAAAAAAAAAATTGAAATTTTTAAAATGATGAAATTCACTTTCTCTTAAAATGTCACATGTATACTCAAATTATATCAAAATGTCAAAAAATTTGTTACAATATTGACTTTCCTAATCTTCTAAGTCATCAAAACTATGGTGACCTTGGAACACTTCTCTTAATGTTTTTTAAGCACGAAAATAAAATTTTAAAGAAATCCAAGTAATCTCTAACTTAAGGTTCGATAAACCAATTTTGGTCTTAGTGGGCGTTAATCATCATCATCATCATTTTTCCAGCATTGGATAACATATTTTAATTCAACATATATCTCAACAAAATTTATCACATACACCACACATTTTTTTACTTTTACCCATTTTTCTCTTTTTAATTTGTCATTGTGGAGTTTCTTAAGTTGTAGTAAACATGTGTGTGGCTTACTAACTTAGTTACATCTTAGTCTTGAGTTTTGTGAATTCAAAATTTGACAAAATGAATTTATTAGCATTGTCTTTGGCATTGACGGGTCAATCACTCACCTCTGGAGGTGGTAAATGATATATAAGAAAACTTAGTATTATTAAGTAAATATTAAGTAAAGGTTAAAAATCACTCTCTTAACTATGTGGCCAAGTTTATTTTTTTCTTTTTGTGCTTGATTTATTTGGTAAGTGGTGGGACTCTCTCTATGAATGTAATGGGTTTAAAGGGCCCACTAAAGTTAATGATAGTGTAGGCATAATCATTTCATGTAAGGTGCATTAGGTCCACTATATTTGTATTATCAAATAAAGCCAACTAAGTAGTTAGCTTTGAATAAATGTAATGTATATTTATTAAAAAAGGTTCACTAAATAATTAGCTTTGAATAAATATAATGTGTAATCATTAAAAAAGTCCACTAAATAGTTAACATTTGGTTATGATTAAAATTTTCTAATTATTTATAAATAAAGATAAAGTTTTTTTTTGGTACAAACATGTATTGGATTATATTAAAAAAATATTTAAAATATTCAAAAATTTGTATATTAACTAAAAAAATTCAACGTCTAAAAATTTATATCTCATTTTTTTAATTTTTAATAAATTTATAAAATTGTTTTTTCTCTTCTATTTACAACCCTCCATCGCAAGTAAATTATATACTCAATTTAATCTACCTTTTATCCCTGATAAACCTCATATTCATTCATATTGTACTTAATCCAAGGTTATACATTCGAAGCACTCGCCCAAAAATGGTGCAATATTTGTTTTCATTATTTTAAGTTAAATCTTTTGGTAACCCACTCTCCAAATGCTTGCATAAAATTTGTTCCTCGAATAACATGAAGTGTGTGTTTGATTTTCTCATGAGATATGGGAATTACTTACTTTTTCCTATGGGGAATGACAAGTAATATGCACCAAAATTCCTATGGGGAATGGATTGTGTGGGTGAAAGATTTATATACATGACATACTAAAAGACTTTTATCACATCACATCATATTCGACTTTAAAAAATGGAAAGCAACATTATTCACGAGGCAGACTTTGAATGATTCCTTGTAGAGGATGGGACCATAAATAAGTATATTTAAAGGATGAGAAAAAAGAGAAAACATGATCCATCCACCATATATTAAAACAATTTAGTTAATACAAAACATCAATTAAATAAGGATTAATATAATTTAATTAATACAAAAAATGTATTAGAGCTTAGTTTATTTAGAGGTTGTCTTTTTTAAGAAGTAAGTGAACATGAGTTGATATTTCCATAAAAGCGTCATTGTATGGTGTTGACCTACCTCAATGGTTTTTGAGAGAAAATAAAGTATTGAGAGAGAATAAAGTGTTGAACATTTTTTATAATTGTTTTTTATTCAATTTTTAAGAGTTAAAGATTGTAAGATCAAGACCAATATCATTGAGTTTTTCTTAAAATTATTGATCACACAAACTATGAAACACTTTACTTTGCTCTACAAAGTAGTTTAAGTTACCATTTGGATGAGAGATCAAGGGAGAAAACATTGATTGAGGACCTTATGACCTTCTTGGTTGGCTTAGATTCCCTATACTCAACTTGACCTTTGCTTAGACATGCATGTTCTAGAAGACATCTATCCCAATCCCTAGAGTTCTTCCATGGCTTTAGTTTAGGTTGGGGTGGTTCATTATTTTGAGAAGAGATATACCAATGAAAGGGAATATGTATCCCAATCTTGCTCTACGAGTGTTTATAAATGCTTCAACAACACTCTGCATGCATGTCTCCTAGAAGTCCTTAAAGAGTTGATAGAGGATGAGCCCCTCCTCATCTTCATGGACAAATTCTTGAAAGTGTAGCTTCATTGTTAACTCGTTTAACTCTCCACTTCTGAAAATAATTTGCCTTCAATGACTTTTGAGAGAGAATAAAGTGTTGAGCATTTTTTATAATTGTTTTTTATTCAATTTTTAAGAGTTAACGATTGTAAGATCAAGACCAATATCATTGAGTTTTTCTTAAAATTATTGATCACATAAACTATGAAACACTTTACTTTGCTCTACAAAGTAGTTTAAGTTGCCATTTGGATGAGAGATCAAGGGCGAAAACACTGATTGAGGGCCTTATGACCTTCTTGGTTGGCTTGGATTCCCTATACTCAACTTGACCTTTGCCTAGACATGCATGTTCTAGAAGAAATATATCCCAATCCCTAGAGTTCTTCCATGGCTTTAGGTTAGGTTGGGGTGGTTCATTATTTTGAGAAGAGATATACCAATGGAAGGGAATATGTATCCCAATCTTGCCTCTACAAGTGTTTATAAATGCTTCAACCGCACTCTGCATGCATGTCTCCTAGAAGTCCTCAAAGAGTTGATAGAGGATGAGCCCCTCCTCGTCTTCATGGACAAATTCTTGAAAGTGTAGCTTCATTGTTAACCTGTTTAACTCTCCACTTCTGAAAATAATTTTCCTTCATTGACTATATATATATATATATATATATATACAACTCATTGTTGGCATTGGTTTAGATTTTATTGAAAAACACATTTCGCACTCCCTCTTGGGTATCTATAATGGGTTTACTTTTGTACTTGTATTCATCTATTTTGGTTGTTTGTAGATATTAATATAATTTATTTCTTTCTTTTTAAAGAAATCAAGAATGAGATTTCATCTATTTTGATTATTTGTAGATATTAATATAATTTATTTCTTTCTTTTTAAAGAAATCAAGAATGCTTCTCATTGTCATATTTCTATTTATCACAACTAAATAATATGCTCAACCTTTTCTCCAACAAAAAAAAACATTATATTCTCGATAGACCTCATATAATAATATTCTCTTCCACATTGTACTAAAAAATCCCCAAGTTGAAGTTGGACTTGACTTGTGGATAACAGGAAATAAATTATATAAACTTTTTTAAGATTGTAGAAGAAGAAAGGATCTTAAAGGTTGATTTCACCTAGTATATGTATGTCATCCAGGTATTGGGAATTGTGGACAATTGGATGGAAAATAGGAACAAAACTAGAACTAGAAGAAATATAGGTAGAAGAATGGAGTATGCACATGCATGCATTGGTAAAATCCTCCCTCTACCTAAGGGATGAAGATGAAGAGTTATCATGAACAACCAATCTTGTTGAAGGACGCTACAATGCAAAGTCGATTACTCTATAACCTTCCCAAGGGTAGAGGAGAATGAGAAAATGGTGGTGAGAAGATCTATGGAAATTGAAATCCCCTATGAAAACTAGAACTTCCTCATGGTTTGTTGTCACAAATAAAATATTAAAATGGGATCATTTATAGAGGAGATTGTCAAGTAGTTCCAACATGTGTTTCTTATGTAAAGAAAGGGGTATAATTGTAACTCATCTCTTCATTGAATGTCACTTTTCTAAAACTATAAGGGAAGCTAAGGATATTTTAAAGTGAGGTAAAGGGAATTGGTCTAGGTAGAATATTGAGGGATCCATGGAGAAGTGGGTTGATGACAAAGAGGTAAGTAGGCATCCAACTCTTCCATCTATATTTATATGGTCATTTTGGATTGTTAGGAACACATCAATATTCTAGGAGATTATTCTCTCCCCTACTCAAGTTTTTCATATGATCAAGTTTTCCTATGATGATTAACCCAAGGCCAAGATAAAAAAGATATAGAGACAAATCACTGAATTTATTATTGAAAATAGTTATCCTTAGTCTCTTTTTATGCGGATTCCAAGGGAAATCTAAGATCTTGTGGAGTAGGAAAACGCCTTTACTTCTCTAACACAAACTAGATATCCTTCTTCTCTTGTCTAGGCGTAGGTACTAATAACAGATCGGCTTGCATCTTGTTGGCTTTGTTTAAAAAATGAAGTGTAGAGGTTATTTAGGGCTTTTCATATTCAAAATTGGTACTAGAATGGATAATTGATGGCTTCAAGAACCATAATCTTCTTATAAAGGATCCCATTCTTTGAGCCTAGGAAATCAAGATCTATTTTACAAAAGCTTCCTTCAAGCACATCTTTAGAGAGAACAATTCCATGTAGATGAGCTAGTTAAAAGCACAATTAAATCTTAGGAAAGACACATAAATTTTACAAAATACAAAGGAGGAGAGGTCACCTCTCTCTCTCCCCCTCACACAAATTCATGTTTAATTATGTTCTATATATTCTTCTCCCTAGATTGGAGTATTTTTGGATGGTTATGAATATTTAGTTTATCTTGTATATCAATTTGTCCAGATGTTAATAGATAAATGTCAGGGATTTTAATACATTTCTTTTAAGACCTTAGGATGGTGATCATTTTTTATGTTTTGATCATGTCAATTGTGACTATTATGAAATGAAACATTACTTCTTCTTGAAATAAAAAAATCTATGAGTTATTTCCAAGGAAATTGTTTTGTGTGTGCTTTTGATCTTCTTAGTAGAAACAATAATACCCCAATTCTCATGAGGGTGGGTGGTGGGGTGAGGGTTCATCTATTTTGAATATATATAGACATTAATTGTACTAATAAAAGTGAGGTGTATCTTACAACACAATTTGAGGGAGATGTGTAATGTTTGTGCCAAAGCAATGTGACATGTGGTATAAGTTGGCCATATATATATAAGCAAGCAAATTTATGGGGTCACTTTTGTGACTGGATCACTAGCACCTAAAACCATCTTTACATTGGATGGTTCAGTCTCTTGATGATCCCTACCTTATTGACTGTAACATTCGTATTCCCCAATATCTACCCCCACCTCCATCCTCATTCAAGAAACATGTTTTCTTCATGTACTTCAATTTTCTCTCATCATGGGTCTATTAAAAGTATGTATAGTGGGTACTTAGTCATGGAAAGGAGCTATATGGATTCAAATGACCCAGGGGACTACTATGCTGAAAATATAAAAATATACTAAGAGATTTAAACTAGAGAATGGTAGTCTGAGTTTGACTAGAGAGAAACACATGTTTCCTCAATTAAGTCTATGCCAAGAATTGTTCAAACATTGGGTGAAATATGATGTTGAGCATGCATACATTGAGACGCCCAGTTCCCCTGAAGAATAGAAACATGTAATGCTTTTACCAACTTTTTTATTTTTTTCTTTATTATATTTTTAAATGTAATTTTGATTATAAATTAGAATATTGGCCTCTAGGAAAGGGTATGTTGCTCTGAGGCAATTGTAGAAGGATTGTAGCAGCAAATTATTTCAAGCTTAATTCATAAACTATTTTGGAGTCAATGAACTATTTTGTTTGCTAAATATTAATGTGCATCTATTTATTCTCGTGGATTATTCTACTATTGGTTAAATGTCATAGGCATCTAGTAATGATTTCAATTTTTTCAAAGTTAATTTGTATGGTTGAATAAATTATCGATTATCTTTAGTGAATGGTTATATGCTTTATTAATTATTTTTCTATTATTTGTTATCTTGTATTTGGAACACTGTGGAATTGCTTCTGAGTGTTCTATTGTTATAATTTTCATCTCTTTATAGAATATTTTATGTTTCCTGAACATTATCTTGTAGTATTAAGTTCTCAACAGAATTATTTCCTAAAGAGTTAAAATCTACAGATAGTTTCATTTATTGTTCCTAGAGGCTATCCTTAGTAATAGATTTCTTCAAATTCCTTAGATTATTATATTTCTTTCATTAATTATATAAATCATAAAATACATAAAAAAAAAAAATGGAAATAAACTTTTGAACCAACTCATAAGGCCCATCGAAAGGTTGTTGGACCATTTACCTAGAGGATTNGTGAAAGAGACAAGTTCACTCAAAAATATTTTCATTTTTTGAAAATGAGTTGGAAAAGAACTTAACTAAGACTCACAACCTTTCAAGCCCAATGTAACGAGTGTGAAAGGGAAAACTCACTTGGAAATCTTTTCATTTTTTAGACGAGTCAAAAAAGAGCTTAACTCTGACTCATTTGGGAGCTTCTAGGTGGCAAGTCACGGGGGAGGCCAAGGCTCCGGTGATGGACTTCTGTGGAATGTTAGTATCTTATGAATATCCAACATAAGCTTGGGAACACCCAAAGGTCCCCAAGTCGAGAAGGATAAATCACTAGAAGAGGATATCATCTCAGTGATATATCAGATAATGTCTCCACATAGGCAGGGGCATTGGATACCCCACAAGGCCATCCCAATTGAAGGGAACTTCCTCGGGACTTGGAGGGAGAGTACTCGGGGAGATAAAAAATATCTCTTGTTTAGAAGGTGCGGGATCAAGAATGTTGATGACATGGTTGAAGGATGCATCACCCTCTACAAGGAGAGTAGGATTGAATAGAGATTGCACTGGTATGACCACTTATTCAATTCTAGGTTGAAGAGGATGTGCGATAAAAAGGATAGGGGACACACCACCCTTGACAACAGGAGTGTTTTCAGGAGAGGATTGTAGCGGCATTACTGTCGTGTTAATCAAAGGAGAAATAGGGTGTGGGGAAACCATAGATCCCTTACAATCTGAAGGGCCCTTAGGTGATCCCCACACTTCTGGTATCCCAACAGTAGATGGAAGTAAACGAGTAAGGTGATATCCTTCACAAGTCCTGCAAAGGAATTTAGACTTCTCGATACCCCTAGCGTCGTTCCCAACAGCTAGTGACATGCTCTCAATGTAACTGGCAGAGGCGAGAGAGTCATCTCCTACATGATGTATAGAGGTTGGAGATGTGGTATTGATATGACTTGTGGTGAATAGAGTGGTGCCCCTAGCATGACTAGAAATGGTTTGGTGTGGGTTGTTAACATGACTTGCAAAGGTCATCGACCCATCTCCAACATGACTGGCAGAGGTTGGTGATGGAGCTTCAGTGTGACTGGAAGTGATTGGACTAGTGGTGGGTTGTGGCATTTGATATGAAGGTCCAGGGAAAGATTGGCTTTGGAACATTGCAGGGCAAGAAGGATCCTGGTTCACCCCTTAACCGTGTCCGGAAAGGTAGTATCCTCTGCCTAACTGATCTGAATAGGTGTGTACGGGCATCATCATTGAAGTCTTCTAAGAGACAGAAGCATGATAAGGATTATTCAAGTGAGGATATATGTTACCCCCTTGTGAAGGGGTTCCATGAAGAGGGTAGCCTGATCTGTAAAATTGATTCTCCCCATAGGAAAGACCTGGGGATGTATGAGGACCCTTCATGTGAAAAAAATTCGAAGGAATAGTCATGGCAGATGAAGGATATGCGGATGGGGTGTAATGAGAAGAGTAAGCACCCATTTGAGTATTGGCTCCTGAAAAACAATATCTAGAACTGGACATGTAAGAGGGGAGGTTCCAACCTCACATAGTGAGAGTTGGTTGAGGGACATGAATCATCAAATGAAGATGTAGGCATTAGGGCCATGGTGCCCCCAGATCTAGTACTAGTACTCATATAAGTGGACTAGGGAGAGGGTTTAAGAGGTGAAGGCATATCAACATGAAAATGACTAGAGACCCAAGGCACCGAATGAGCATCATAGTTCTGCATACCATTATGAAAAGTGAACAGATTTTCCCCCATAAAATGAGTGAACATTATGGGGGGCTAGTTGTAAATGAGGGATTAAAAGGGACTCCACTATCCATGATAATGAAAACTCAGTAAAACAATCTTGAGGCCAACTAGTAATCAAAGAGAAATCCAAAAGTCAAATAGCCAAAATGCACACAAATGGGGTAAAGTGGCTGAAAGTGGCCTCCCTCCTTAAAGAAGGTATGTCTCACCCAAGAGGGGCCTGAGACTCCTTGCTAAATATTAGAGGTAACATAATCATTTAAGGGCCCTCGTG
>JZKD02S1604990.1:0-19715 GCA_000966675.3 Picea glauca | reverse complement strand
TTCAGAGTCTTAAACCTTCCCAATCATCTTATTCTTCTCCGAGCTGTTCTTCAGGCCCTTCCTGTCTACACCTTCTTAGCGTTGGTTGCCCCAAAGTTCGTCCTCACAACCATTAAAAGCTTACAAAGGAACTTCATCTGGAAAGGCCTCAACTTAGGGAAGAAAATAGTGTTGGTTAGTTGGGACAATCTCTGTCGACCCAAAGAATAAGGCGGCCTGGGATTACGGGATCCCTTTATTATGAACAAAGTTCTAAGCGCCAAAATTTGGTGGCGGTGGCTAAAAAACCCCAAGGATCTCTGGGCTAGAATTTGGAGGAAGAAATATGCACCAAATGTGGCGGAAAAGAACCTAATTTGATGGAATGGGGACAACCCAGGCTCCTTAATCTGGACTGCGGCTAAGCAGAGCAGACAGCTTGTGACTCGACATGCTTTCTGGGAAATCAGAAATGGGGAAATAGCTCTTTTCTAGAAAGATTCCTGGCAGCAGTGGCCAATTTTGGACAATGAGGATTGGGCTAGGGACATCAGCACCCAAGCTACTCTTGCGGGTCTGACAAGAGTAGCTGACTACTGGAAGGACAATTCCCCAGAAGACACCTTGCGATGCTGGCACCTTAACAGGAAAAGCATAAATCTGGAAGCGCATGTGGATCTGGTACCCTGGCAAGAGGAACTGGCCAAACGAAAAATCCCCAAACTCGCAGGAGAGGATATCCTCCGTTGGGGGTACGGGTCGCGGGGCACCTACAGCATGCAGGAAGCCTATCAGATCAAAACTCAAGTAGACCCCCTTCCTACTAGGAAAGTTTGGCACAAAATCTGGAATCTTAAACACTGGCCAAAAGTCACCCTCTTTCTCTGGCTTGTCTCCCACTCAAGCATTCTAACTTGGGATAACCTCTCAAAAATGCATTTTGTTGGGCCTTCTATTTGCATGCTTTGTGGAGAGGCAGATGAAACCATGAATCATCTCCTCAATTCTTTCCCTTACACTGCTCAAATTTGGGATCAAGTGGCGCTTATCATGCGCACCTCGGATCGCAATAGAGATAGTATCATCGACACCATTATGGATTGGAGGGACCAGGATTTCCATTCTCCCCTCCTAAATCGTATTAGGAAATTACTTCCAGGCTTCATCCTTTAGCAAACTTGGAAAGAAAGGAACAGGAGGCTTTTCAGAAATGTCTCCCTCCTGTGGCAACACTGCTGGAATCAATGCCGCTACAATATCCTGGAAACTCTCAACCTTCAGTTGTGGACTGAAAAAGACTTGATCAGCAATCCCTCCGAACTCCTAATCCTTCAGCACTAGAATCCTCTTCCTTCTCATCACCCTCTTCCCCCCTCTTCTCCTCCTCCCCCTCTCAGCAGCCCCTCCTTTTGGTCTCCCCCCCCAGTCGATTTCATCAAGCTCAATTTTGACGGAGCCTCTAAAGGCAATCCAAGCGCAGCGTGCTATGGAGTAGTCTTCCGCAACCATCATGGGCACATCATTCTCATAAGTGCAGGATCCCTTGGCCATTCCACGAACAATGCAGCAGAACTTTGGGGGCTCATTAGAGGACTGCAATTAGCCATTGAAAACAATTTCACCAAGCTAATTGTCGAGGGAGATTCTCAAATCATCATCAATCTGCTCTGCAGAATTTTAAATGGAGTGAACCCGGAAAGAATGTCGCCTAGTTGGAGACTCTCACACGGACTACAGATTATCACAAATTTGCTGCAACCAAATCAGGTTGTCATACCTGCTCATATCAGGAGGAAGGTGAATCAAGTTGCAGATGAACTAGCTAATATAGGGACCAATTGGAATGGACCAGAAATCCTTTGCAAAACGGCCCTAGAACCTAATCACCCTATTCTCCAGCAATGTGTTCACAAAACTGGAGAAGTGGACATACCCCCGGATGGGGTGCTAGTGTGGACCACCTGGCGCGAGGAGGAGGAACGGATCGGCCAACAAGGCACAGGGCCATGTGACGAGCTTGTGCCATTGCCCGCCACCCTGATCCTGCATTAACTCGCCATTACGACGTTGCAGTGGCTTAACTCTGCAGCTTATGTCTCCTTTTACGATTCATTCCATGGCCTGGTTGCTTGCGTTTGCCTCTCGCCTCCGCTCGCGACCCGACTGGCTCTCCCCTCTGCTGCCCTGGCCTGATCCAAACCAGACCTTCATGATAATTGTAGCCCATGTTCATCTCCAGGCACTCTACCTCTGCATCTACGAACCTCATGCCGCGCCAAAGGGGGTGGCCACGAAGAGGCTCTCCATGGAATCCCTGTCGGCCTTCTGTCTTGCCTCCTGAGTCGCCTTCCACTTGCTCCTCCCCATCCCTCGAGCCCGAGGCAGTTCTTCCCACCTCCCCTGCCCCGCCTGTATCCCAGTTTGACTGCTTAGCTATCATTTCCAGACCGTCGTGTTCCTCCTCGCGACACCTTCTTGTCCCCCCAATTCCCAGAACGGTCGAGTCCCCCACGCACCAGTTACTGACTCCTCAAGGAAGCCCATGGGGGCGCCACCTCCTTTTCGCAAGACTCGAAACAACGAGAACCAGTCTTCTGACTCTGTCTTTGACACGCAGTTGAGAGAAAGTCTTGCTATTCTCTTCGGTCTGGTCTTTGAACTCCGTCAAGGGGTGGAGGACCTCCAATTCTGTATGCATACCACGGATGGAAAGGTCGCGGTCCTTCTTCAAATCCTTTCCTCCCTCCAAGAGGCTTTCCCCTCAGACCCGGCAGGTGCGGCTTCAGCAGCGGAACCCTTTGCAACAATCAGTGAAGAAAACGACCAGACGCAACGCTCTGCAGGGAATGGGATGGAGCAAGCCAAGCATGAGGACATGGTCGTGGAGGTGGACACAGGACAGCGTGTGCTGCAGGACACCTCGCCAGATGCTGACAAAGATGAGAGCAACGTGGAAGCTGGAATGCAGTGGGCAAGTAGAGTGACATTCGTCGAAGAGGAACCTTGGTCCAAGGCTGTTCATGCCACCTGGCCAGGTTATTTTCCAAATGTTTAAGCCCATAGGGGTCCTTCAAGTTTCAATAGTTTCTCTTTTTTTAGCTATTGTCTAGACAGTTTGAGACTGATATATTAGACTGTTAAAATACCTATGCTTGACTCACCTGCTGGCTGGACTGGTTTCCCCTCTATTGGGGCAGTCCAGTAACTACAGTACAGCTAATTTCTGTATTTTGTACCTCTACTTTGGTTTTTGAAGGCCTTTTATATATACAACTTCTTACTTTAAAAAAAAAAAACAAGGGCTTCATAATTACCTTCAGTATTGGAAGCCCTAATTTCTCATTGTGTTTTTACTTTCTATTTCTATATTTCAAAAGGAGAATTTTTTAAGCAATTTTTTTTATAGGGTTTGTTTATTTATATATGGGTGTTTATTATTCGTTGCAATGAAACCACTCATTACATTGGATCTCCGACAGTCTTGTTGCTATCGTTTTTTTTTTAATTCCTTCACGGTTAACGATGTGCTCTATACATAGGAAGAGCATTGGTGCATATTTTTGTGTCATCAACACCGCTTAATTTAAATTAAAAATAATATTAAAAAAAAAAATCACAGTTGGCGGTGCGCATTGTACCTAGATAAGTACCGGGGCACATTTTCTTACAAAGAGCACTGTCGAGTTTAAAATGGAAATAATATTGTTTTTCATATGGAAACCATCATGTCTTAAATTTGTTCATAGGTCGACAATGCATAATAAACAATACTTAAGAAGTCACATTTTTCTAAATTCATAAGCATCGACTGATACAAAAATTTGTAAAACGTTTTCAATTTCGTAACAACACAATTATACTATATAGGTGCATATAAATATGGTTGATACCCCGATGCATATTAAGTTACTATACACATCGATAACATATTTTGTAAAAAAAATACGTTATTTTCATATCTGATGATTCCTAGTTATTTTTTTCATGAAGATTTTGAAAATTCCAAAGGACAAACAAGGGGAAAACCAAGTAATGATGGTAGGGATGTCCAAAAAAGTGTATACGAAGATGGTAAAAGAAATGAACATAATTGTGTTGCAAGAGGAGCCATCCCAACTACAATGTGCATCAAAGGTATGTAATCATTTATTCATTCTTTTATGTACATCGAATTTAATTATCCTGTGAAATACTAATTTTCAATCGTTTTGTTACAAAAAAGAAAAAAAAATAGAATCCATTCAACACATAAGACAAATGATAAGCAATAAAAGGGTTGATTGTAAACTTTATGAGTATTTATGTTTTTGGCCTTTCTTAAGGTTTCATGTTTGTTGTGATGTATTTAGCACCTATTAAGATGTATTTACGTTTTCAGCCTAATAGGTGCTAGCATACAAAGACGAGCCAACCCATGAATTGATAAACATTGCGTTAAGTATGGGTTGTGAGTATATGTTGAAGTATGAAAGTTTAATTGAACAATTTCTAAGTAGCTATGTTGTTTAACTTCCTTTGTTTTATAATTAATTAAACAACAAGAAAACTTTACTAATTATATTGACTGTGTTTTCTCATGGTGTATTAAACATGCAAGAAACAAAGTATGGAATGCAACCAACAGAGGATATTTTGAGAGAATGCATGAATCATGGATTCAGAAGAATGTGTATTGTTTATGAAAGACTTGGTGCTAAGGTATGTTTTTTTATTTATGCAATCATGTGTGATTCTACTGTATATATAAATGTAGATATACTTATTACAATTTATTTCTATGTTTGTAGATGGAAGATGAAGGGGCGGAACATAAAAAACAAGTCAATCAAGAAAACATTCGGTTAAATGTCCAAAGTACAATATCGACTAAAAATGATGAAGAAATGAGGCATGTACACAACTCGAGTGATGGAAACAGTTCAATCGATCAATGACAATCAATATAATTGAATATTACTACAAGTTGTATTTTTTGGAATATTTGTTTCTGAAAATCATGGATTTTGTTTAATGTACTCGACACATTGTCCTAATTGCACGAGGACATGTTACCAATAAGTGTAACAATTACATATTGGTTGCAATTTGATTATTGTGGACCTTTATGTTGTCCCTTTTTGTATGACACTGGGTCTCTTATTCATATATAATAAAATAGGTTTCTTATTTTATTGTATTGTCGAATATTGTTGTAAAATGTTGTGTTGTTGAATAATTAATATGTGGATGATTTACATTGTTACAAATAACGTAGGTGTAATTCAACGGATAACACATTAATGCAACCATTATATCAAAATGCAATAACAGAAATATAAAACAATATTATTATAAAAAATATTTGATTTTGAAATGATTAATTAAAAATTTGTAAAAATAAATAAAAATTAATTAAAATATATACATATCAGTGCAATGTATTCTTATGAACTCACTAGACAGTGCATGTCATAATACAAAAAGAGGTGTATTTTGAGGATTCATACATATCGATGCACATTAATTATAATAATTTATTGGTACAAACTATTGAGAAAAAACACCATTTGTAAATGACAACGTACAATAATATTTAGCGTTTCAAAATTGTATGGTGCTCATATTTAAAATATGCACCTGGACACTAAATATAATGTACGTATCGGTGTGTTACTTTTTTTGTAAGCACCGGGGATCTAAATATAATGTACGCATTGATGCTTTTAGTATAATATATGAACTAGTGCTTAGTAAAAATAATGGCGTCGACATATCATCTCGAATATTCGAAATTTCACTACCCTTCATTGCACATGGTAAAACATACATCGATATGTATTGTTTATACAAGAACCGGGGCACACTCTATATTAAATGCATCGGGACTCATGATAACATAAAGGCATCAGTGCACACTATAACTTAAATGCATCGGGGCTTTCAAAATTAGAAAGCACTAGTGCTTCATACACAAACAAGGTGGAACCAATGAGTAGAAATTATAAGAGCATCAGTGCTCTGCATACTACGAAAAAGGCAGAACTGATGCGCAATAATTATAAACACATCAGTGCGTTTTTATTATATTAACTCACTGGGTCAGGTTTGTAAAGAGCTCAGAGGTGCATTTTGACAATAAAAGCACAAAAAAAAAACCTTTGCTACAACCTCTGCACGCCCAAATGTTTTTACTTATATGGAACATCCATTAAAACCTCCACTAAAACCTCCACAGTCAATAGAGGAGGTTTTTTTGAAAAATTTGCCTAATTTTGTAACACTAAAAACCTACACTAGAAGGTGTTCTCCTTGCAGTTTTCAAATCTTGATCCCTCACTTGAAATTGGATGACGGTGGTGCCATAACATATGTTTATCAATGGTAATGTTGCATGTCTTTGTGACCATTAACAAATAATAATTAAGTTCTAGCTTGATGTTGTGTACCCCCATTTTCGGAAGAATCCCCATTTTTAGCTTAAGTGCCTCATTGGATAAAGAGTTAGCCTCACTATTACATTCTCTTAGAACCTAGAAGAATGAGACCTTTTGAAGTCTGAAAACCTCCTTCTAAATTAGAGCTATTAAGGATGCTAACTTAATATTAGAATGAGACTTTTTTGAGATCATCAAGTTGTTGATTATACTTGAATCGCCAATAACAATCAATCTCTTCATTCTAGCTTCGATTATTGAGAGAATTCCTTGAATAAGGGTGTATGGATTTGCTTGATTGTTTGTGGAATTCCCTATATTCCAAGCAAAAGTTATTTCTTGATGTCCCTTGTGGCCGATAACAATCCCCCTCGCTTCATCCATCCCTTATATTTTGTTATTATAAAGTGACTTATAATTAATGTTAGACATGGCTAAGTAATCGACCTATAAGGTTCATTATAAATGGTTTAAGCTCAAATTTCTACTTTAAAAATCCTCTTTCTATGTTAAAGCAAGCCTTGTTCTTTTATTTACAATCTAGTTCACCATTTATCATGTCTTTTGACATGCTTTCTAATCCTTTGCACATTTTAAGAATTCTTTGAACTTAGGAATATTTTGGAGAAAGCATAGCCAACCCAACACACATAGATTCAACTGACCTCTGAGTAATATATAGAGAGATCCAAGGTAGGGGAGTAACTGAGTGAAACATTTTTTTGTGAAATACGCATCCCAGGGAAACTTTTCGGGAATTTCCCCTCATTACAAGCATGGTACCTAGGGTAAACCATATTTTACAACAGATCAAGGATTTTTCATCATAGAGCTTAAGGTTGTTACAACAATATATTCATTAATAGTTCATCATGTCACTTGCAACAATTGAACTTGGGTGGGAAAGATAACACTTCTCTCAACAACCCAAGCTAAACTCAATTGACATCAGCTAAGTGAAACTTATCCACTTGACCTTGCATTTTGGTTAATACAATTGATTATCTTAATCTAAATAATAAATAAAATAAACTTTATAAAGTCTACACCCTTTTTCAACTACATCTCAATTACTTTACAACAATATAGTTTAATGATAAAGATGCCAAGTCCACATTAGAGGATCAATCAACTTCCAAGGGAATCCTTACATAAACAAATACAACAAAACTATTACATCAACCTCCCTTGATTCAATCTTTGTATTTTTCGTGTCATAAATTTTCATTATTATCCTTCTTTATTTATTTGCTTATTCTTTTTTTTATCATATTTTTGAAAATTAAAATAAATTTTATTTGCTTATTCATATTTTATTTGTTTACTTGTTTGTTTTCCTATCTTAAATTTTCATGTTTATCCTTTCTTTTTTGTTTGCTTCTTTATTTATCCTTGTTTGTTTGCTTGATTATTCATATTTAATAATCATCTACATGTCCAAGATTCCATTATATATACAATATTGATTTTCTTATTTCTTATGCTCGCCCTACGATAAATATGTTATAAGTTATAAATTAAAGTATTAGAGAAGAAAAACTAAGCCTTAAAGGTATAATAAAAATGATATTTTAAATAACTGAACCAAATTAGCTAAAGAAAACTATCTAAAAATATAAAAATTAAATTCATCTATATAAAGGAAAATTACAATTATATAATGGAAAATTTATGATAAATATGTTATAAGTCTTAAATTAAAATATTGAAGAAAACTAAGCCTCAAAGGTATAACAAAAATGATATTTTAAATAACTCAAGTAATTTCGCTAAAAAAAACTATGTAAAAATATAAAAATGCATCTATATAAAAGGAAATGAGATGAGATATTATCAGTGGGATATATGGCTTTGTGATTTTCAGATGGCTAGGTTTATTGTAGACTCTTTGTGATGACAGGGTGACGTTAACCTGATTGAGACCCACCCACCCATCTCGTGTCATCATGGAACACGACGAGGAGGAACTCCTTGATTATTCGGCAGATCCATCTCCCAAAGCCAATATATGGGCTACACATGGCACTTCTTCCCTTTCATTATCCTCACTTAGATCATTCAATCATACTGAGGAAGCCACCTTCACTTCCCACTTTTTTCCATGCTCCCCTCCTCGCTTCTCCCTAGATCCTCCCCCATGCATACCCCTTCCACTATGCCCAGACAAAACACCCCTTGCATCCTCCTGCATCCTTGATATCACCTCACCTATGCTTCCCCCTTATGCATTCATAGTACCTGTCTCATCTCACATTACTAGTAATGAAAACCCAGACCTGTCACATCTCCACCACATCTCAATGGACCTGCAGCTAAAACTTTGGGTAAGTTTTTTTCTCCTCCCCCTTTTTCAAATCCTCTCTCTACTTTTAGTATTGCAAACGGATTTGAATCAGTTCCAGCCATTGATGGCCCCTTGGAGGTTCCTTTCCTATGTAGTCTCTTGGGCCTCTCGGGAGCCTGCTCTTCCCCCCTCATCCCCATTTTCATGGAGGCCCCATTGGCCCCTCCATATATCCCGACTATGTCGACCTTATCCTCTCTTGCCACCCCTCCTGGACCAGTGTCTCGTCCCTCCTCTCCCCCTCAAAAGTACAAACTCCACTCCTTCTCTCGTTCACTCTCATCCTCACACTCTGGCATTGAAGGCATCATAATATCTCCTTTCCCCCATGAGAAAAAAAAACTTCGAGAGGTAGAAAATATTTCCTATCTCATGCACAAAATCAATCTAATTCTGAAATAAGATTCGGAAAACAAAAAAATCTTCTTGGGGCTCTTAGAGAAAATGCCCCTGACAAAGTTTCAAGATGATTGTGCTCTCGTATAATTGTCGTAAGTTGGATAATCCCACCAAAATATTAGGCATCAAGAGATTTGTCGACCTTCATTCCCATTCTATTTTTCTCCTCTAGGAAACCATGATTTTTGGAAAGAAAGTTGAAACCTCCTTCTCTGCCTCTTTCCCTGTATGGTATTTCCTTTCCCTTGACGCCCCGGGAATATCTAGAGGAATCATCATAGCTTGGAAGAAATTTTCCCTTAAACTTATTAACTCTTGGGTCTCTCCCTCATTTCTCTTCATACACTTCTTCTCCAATGAACTCAATTTTGACATTCATTGCATAAACATATACAGACCCTACTATGCTAGATAGGAATTATGGAAATCTTTCTTCAACATGAATTTGCATCAAAACTCTATCATCATTGGTGGGGACCTAAAATTCACATTGGGATATTGTGAAATATGGGGGGCCTCGGCTCAGAAAGATCCATTCTCTTATTTTCTCATACAGAAATTATACGAAGTCGACTTATCTAACATACAATCTGTAAAATACATCCGCACCTGGAGGAATATGCGAACAAGAAATGAAAGGGTTGCAAAGAGACTAGATAGATTCATTCTCTTAGAATCTCTCCTTAAGGGGTCCCTACGATTCAGACAATGGGTGGCACGAGGTGGATTATCTAACCACAACCCCATTCTTCTCAAATTGATGGACCTAGAAAGAAGCCTCCCAACCCTTTCAAGTTCAACCCACTATGGATGGAATCCAAATCATATTTGGAGGCTATCAAGGATTGTTGGGTTCCTTACAATCCTCTTCTTCTAGAATCTCTAACCATCCAATTCATGATAAACCTCAAGAGAGAAAATGCAGCCTCCATCTCTCGAAATAAAATAAGGAATCATAATGAAAACAAAGCCTTGTCATATATATAAAGAAAGATGATGATTTGACATGCCAAAGAAACCCAATGGAATCTCACAGAGGAGTTTAAGCAAATATCTAGATCTCCAAAGATGACAAATCCTCCAAAATAAAGAATAGGAATGGAGAATGAGAAGCAGATCCTTATGGTTGCAAGTGGGCGATGTAAACACAAAAGTTTTCCACCACTTTGCAAATAACAGGAAGCTACACAACACCATTTGGTCAATACATAGAAGTGATGGAACAAAGGAAAAACACTTTGAATACATAACAATTGAAGGCACCTCCCACTTTGAATCTCTTTTCAAAGCATATCTCAGGTTGAAAATTGACTCCATCATAAAGGTGGAAAGTCTCTTCCCCAAGTTCATCTCCCCAGAGGATAATCAAAAGCTAATGGAAGAAATATTGAATGATGAATTGGAAAAAACCATACACAATTTTCAGAAGGATAAGATCTCGGGCCTAGATGGTTTTCCAATAGACTTCTATAAAAGATATTTTGACATAATTGGATAAGGCCTTTTAAAAATGATCGAACATTTAAGAAGAACTAGGAAAATCCATGCCTTGTTCAATGTTACCCTCATATCTATCATTTCTAAAGTGGAAAACCCTACCATTTTTTATCAATTCGGGCCTATTTCACTTTGCAACAGTATCTACAAAATCATTTCCAAAATCATAACCCTCCAAATCAAAGATGCCCTAAGTGAAAATATTTTTGAAGAACAATTTGGTTTTCTAAGGGGAAGAAAGATTCATCAAGTCATAGGGATCGCCTATGAGGGTATTCAATCCATTCACAAACAAAAGCAGAGGGACATCACCTATAAGGTCGACATTTCAAAGGCCTTCAATAGAGTAAGTTGGCTCTACATCAAACTTATCTTGATTCACTTTGGCTTTGGCCATTCTTTTGTCACCTGGATAATGAACTGCATTTCTACAACATCCTTTTCCCTCATAAACGGATCAGCCACCACTTTCTTCAGAGATGAAAGAGGACTTCGACAAGGTTTCCCCCTCTCGCTGCTCCTCTTCCTGTTGGTGGTTGAATGTCTCAATAGAATTATTCACAGTGAATCCACAACAACAAAGATCAGAGGTATCAAAATCAACATCACTTTCTCCTTAACTCATATTCATTTTGTAAATGACATTTTGTTATTTTGTGAAGGGAATATCTCCTACTTCTCCACTCTAAAAGAGATTCTCTACACCTTCTACATAGCTACAGGCATGAAAATAAACATGGAGAAATCCTCCCTCATCTCCTGGGGATTATCATAATTTGAATGTCAACATACCTCTAGAACCCAGGGAACATCTGTCTTAAGGAATCTAGATGGGATGGAATACCTAGGGTTGAATTTAATGGAAAACAACTATAGCAAGCAAGACTGGTAATGGATATGCTAAAAAATAGAAAAAATATTTCTATCATGGAAAAACAAATGACTATCCTAAGTCGGGAGACTAGTGTTAGTCAAATATATCCTAGAAGCAATCTCGGTCTATTGGAATTCTCTGGCATGGGTTCCTACGGGCATATTGGAGAAAACCAATCATCTTTCCTTTTGGTTCCTTTGGGCTGGAGAAGACAAAAAAATACCTCTTGTACCGGCATAAAAAAGGGTATCTATTCCAAATTCATTTGGTGGATGGGGCATAAAAAATATTCATCTATTTTCCCAAGCCATGACTGCAAAAGGTATATGGGGATAATCACAAACTCTGGCCTTTGGGCTCGCATTGTAAACTGAAAATATTTTCCCCGAGACACTATTGTAGAATGGATAAGACAAATCCAAAAGTCATCCAAGAATGGATCAATCATATGGAAAGCCATTGTCAAGGCTTTCCCTCTAATTGGGAATTGGCTCAATTAGAAGATCAGAAATGGAGAAGACATCTTCATAAGAAAATATCCATGGATTGAATGTAAAGGTAAACATCTCCTCCCAGAACCTGTTATACAAGAGGTCAATAATGAAAGGTTCACTCATATTCATCACATAGCCAAGAGGAATTATGCTCAGAGTTCTACTCATTGGTTAATTTTGGAGAAAGTGAGATTAATTGAAGCACATGCACCCCTATGGAAAGAATACATTGAAGCCATTTCCTCTTCCATGGTCAATCTCTTCGAATAAAAAAACTCCCTTATCTGGTCTTTCAACCCAGAAGGGACCCATGACCCGAAGCATGGCTACTTGGATTTAATTTTGGAGCATGTTAAAGAGCCAACCCCTTGGTGGAGAGCCACTCTTTGGAAACTGAAATGTCTGTAAAAGGAAAAATTATTCATGTGGCTCCTCCACACAAATAAATCCCCCACCTGGGAAAATATTCAAAAACAAATTTTTGTTGGGCTTGGCCGATGTCCACTCCGCAAACAAGACTCGGAGGATATCCCCCACCCGTTTTTGCACTACCCCTTCACAAAAGTAGTATGGAACAAATTTTTCTCTTACCATATCATAACCCTGGCACAAAACTATTGTTGATGAAGCCCTCAAATCTTGGCTCTCTTCCCCCTCCACCTGCCTCCACAAATATTTCCCTATCATAACAGCCTGGGGTATCTGGATTGTCAAAAACCAAGCTATTTTTGAAGACATTGAACCCTCCCCCATATGTACCTCTTCTTCATCCCTTTCCATACTCCTCTCCCTCAAACACCCTCCCCGGAACTATACCCCTTCTGATCCCCTTCGACCATTGACCCTTCCATACCCTGGGCTTTCTTCGATAGGGAAACCCAAGGCTCCCCCTCCATAGGTGATGTTGGTGGAATCATATATCTAGACTCCACCTCAAAAATATAGTTTCCTACCCAACTGGGTGTTTCAACCAACAACCTCACTAAGTTATGGGCGGTAAATCTTCTCCTCAACCTGGATAATGAAAAAGGTTTATCCCACATAAACATTTTTGGTGACTCTTCTCTAGTGATTAAATGCATAAATGGAATTCAAAAATTGCACATATACACACTTCAACCAGTATTGGATGACATCATATGGCTTCTTACTTATTTCACTCATGTCACTTTCACACATGTCTACAAGAGCTGGAACCAATAATCAGAAAAACTCTCAAAGTTTGGACTGGACATGGACCAAAGATGCTAGAAAGTTTGGGAAGACAACTCATCTGGCTCCTCATACCTTCTTCACAACTCTAGGCCCTCTCTCTAATCAATGTTTCTCTCAACTCCACATGCCTCTTTGTTTTATCTCTTTTTTATGAAAGTCATTACAACTGCTCTTTTAGGTTTATATTTTACTGCTCCCATATAAGGGAAGGATTGTATAAAGGTTTTTGGATGAAAAAAACTAAAAAACACTATGGACCTATATGGTCAACATGACCAGTTTTGGAATGGAGACAAACTCTAGAACATATTTATGAGGCAAGACAGGCCTAAAGGAATGCTACAACATCTACTATTATAATTTTGTCTATTATGGATAAAATTACTTGCTTTTTTCCACAGGACAAAAAAAGGAAATTGCAATTATATAATGGAAAAGTAACCAATGATCATCAATAAATAGATTTTAATAAAAATAATCTATTATCATTAAGAAATAGAAATGGAAATCAGCGTAGATCCATTTTAAACCTGGATCTATCAAGCACCAAGAGGGATCCAATTTCTTAACGAGTATTTTTTTTTATTTCATTTTTTTAGTTTTTTTTTATTAATTAAGCCGACTTTATTTATTATTTCATTTTATTTTTTTATTAATATTGAGTTGTTTCATTTTATTAAGTTGACTTTATTTTTATAATTATTATTTTTAATTGAGACGACTTTATTATTATAATTATTATGTTTAATTGAGTCATCTAACGCCTCATCACATTTTATGCCTCAACATCTCCCACATACTCTTTACGCCTCAACATCTCCCACATACTCTTTACGCCTCAACATCTCCCCCATACTCGGTTGTAAAGAACCTCGTTACTCTCAGTGCAAAGAGATTTGACTTTCACTAAACATCATATTTGTTGGGACATACATTATATAGAATAATAGATGAAGCAAGAGTTCATTTATGATTGGAATACTATGATATGTTACTTGGTAAAGTGGGAAAAATGTGTGAAGTCTAAACTTTTGATGTTAAAATGTTATGTAGAATTAAAATTTATAATTTTTTACATATCAAATATAAAAATATTTATACAAAATACACGTCATAAATATAATAGGTTTTAATATCAATTTAATTATAAATTTTATGACTTAATATATGTATGGTTATATTATTCTATTAATGTTGTTTTTATCAAATTTATTGATTTTGATAAGATGATGATGATGATAATGACAACGATTTTTATCGTTTATTTAGATGAACTTTGATATATCGAATCTTAAGAAAAATGGTAAGGAATTAATAGGTTTGTTTTATAATTTTATTTTATGCCAAAAAAGATTGGAGATAAGCTTTCTTAAATCTTTATGATTTTGATGAATTAACAGGTTAGCAAGGTCGGTATTGGTATAAATATTTTGAAATTGAGATCTAATCTAGGCATATGCAAAACATTTCAAGAGAGTGTTTTTCATCCTCCACATTAGTATCATAAAGTTGACAAATTATTTATCTTATGACATTTTATGAATTGTCCAATGATCTATTTCACTATGGAGCTTGAGTTTGTTTTTATTTTTGCTATGTTAATTTTCTTCTTTATGTTAGTTAGAACAAAAATTTATTTTTGATATTTTAAATTAAGGTTAACGACCTCTTTATAGTATTTTAGTTTTCTCTTATCCTCTAATTATTTATCACACCATAATTTATCCTTAAATTTAGATGTAATGTAATTTTTAATAATATCAAGAGGATGTGGAGCACCATGCATAAGAGAATGATAGAAGGGAGAGGACCTCTAGATATTGTTTATGTAATTATGTTTGACGACCCTCATCACCTCATATCTTTATTGAATTGAGTTCAATAGCTAAGTGAACTCAAGTGACATGACTTAACTATATGATGCTTCCACTACTTGCTTTGGTGCTTCTCGCAATATTTTGCAAAACAATCTACTCCTTTATTCTCCAATGATTTAACTAAGACATGACATCTTTATGTCAACCCCTATTTAGCTGCAAGTGGCTTTGACTAGAGTTTGAAGCAATCTTAGGAAGTCTCAAGTCTTTCTTATTACTTGTCGTGTGCTTGTACATTAAGTACCTTGTTATAGGTATACTCTCAATAAGGATAAGACCAAATTTTATGAGGAAGATAGGATAAGATGTATTGCCTTTAATTTTAAAATTATAAATTATAAAACGCTTTTAAATTTACTTCATATTATTATATACAATTACAATATATTCTACAATTATATTATCATGATTTTTAGAAAATTGTTTAGAGATTACACAATATTATATAATTTCTTCAATTTATATGTTAGATTTAAGTGTGTTTATTCTATCAAATTTCAATTTATATGAAAACAAATCTTTTAAAAAATAAATTACATTGAAAATTAGATTTTAGTTAACGACTTTACACTCTATAAACTTAAAAACTCCATTATTATTATTATTATTAGAAGTGGTTCACAGCACCACTTTATCAGTACTCACTATGTCCACGTAATAATCTCCCCCGAAATCCAAAGAACATGGGCAGGTCAAGAATTTTTGGAATATTAAGAGCTCAACATCAAGAGCACAACATGTCACTTGCGGGAATTGAACCTGGATGGGGGGGGGGGAGCACCCCTCAGAACAAACCACTCGGACTAAATCCAATTGACAACTCCATTATTATTATTATTATTATTAAGTAGTAATTTATGTGTTAATGCATTGGTTTGATGTCTCTATATGCATAGACACGTCCTAACAAAACATAAAGATGAGAATAATAATTTAAAGATTATACACATGCTTATAAAAACTTGAGTATGTCATTATACTTGATAATTTAGATTTGATTACAAAAGAGTATTAAGAATAAAAATATATATAATAATATAAATTTTATATTAATTAATAGATAATAGAAATATTATTGAAATATATTTTTTATAATAAATAATAAATAGTTTAGGTGTGGGGGCGGGGGGGGTGGTCATATTTGATTTCGGGGGAAAAAATGAACATATATACTCATGGGCACTAGGTCACAAAACAAACAATCAACCAGAGATCTTGGTTGCATTCATAGAACTAACATTGATACCCGAAGACAAAACCTAGAGCATTATTGTGATAGGGGATTCAAAACTGGTAATAGAAGGTCTGAGAGACATCATCCACAACCCCAAGTCCAGCCTACAAAGAATTTGTAAAAGAATTAAAATCAAGGAACAAAATTTTTTCTCTGTGGAGTACTTCCACATTCTATGTCATCAAAACCAGGAGGCAGATCAACTCGCCAAGGAAGTCGAATCATTGAGCCAAGGGGACCTAAAGGACAATGAGGTAACCACCATGTGTTGCTTGCCTTAGTAATATGGTTAATGAGGAAAATGAATTAATTTCTTACATTAGCAAAGTGGATACAAGAGAACCGATAAATCCGACAAATACATGTTTTAGTGAAAAAATTGACATTGAAGGACACGTAATTTTCAAAAAAATTGTTGAGGGTAGTGATGTGACCCTCCCCTCCAACTTAGCATATACATTTGGTTGCGATGACATATCATCAACATCAAGCATTTGCCTCGTGACATCCCCACATGTTTCATACACCATCTGGTAGTTGAAACTATCTGTTCACATGAAGGCATTTAAGACATTCCCTTCGTGACCCTTCTTTCCATGTGGGATTTTCCTTCCACCCAGTATCATCATGGGGAAATCACCCCAGCAAGTCAGTTCGGCTGTCCTATAGGATCAGAACCAATAAACTCTCTCATCATTGCAGGAACTGGCGATGGATAACGCACGAGGTTTCGAGGACGACAAAAGGCTTATGGAGTTCTATTTGGTGGAATGTTTGTGGTTGGAAGTTGTTAGTATGATCAATTGGCCTCCCCCTCTCCAACATTCGCTACTCCCACACAATAGCTCTTGGTTATACAATTGGTCCAACATGTGGTGCAAAAGCCAACTAGTGTGTGACTGCAACAACTGTGAATTGGAGGCCCTCAAAACCATAATGGAGCTCCAACAACGGGAAATTACAGCTCTTAGAGAATCTCACTCTCAGTTCAAGCAATCCATGTAGGAGCGAGAGTAATGACGTGACAAGGAATTGGAAATAGTGCTTAGGAAAGTCAACCAACATACATACCAAATTTGTCTTCTGGGATGAGAAAAGCAAGGTTCCTGAGCAACAATCCAAGGTTAGAATGAAGCCATTCCTTCAGAAGGATCTCATGAATCATGAGAAGTAGAGCAAACCCAATAACAACCATGCGCAGTCAACAACCAGGATGACTCTCAAGCTCTTGTGGACACATAATTAAAGCTTCATTAGTGAGGTTCAAGAAATGCATACCTGTTATTTTGCTTTGATCATAGGCTACAATACAATTTAGGTAAGGAGATTCTATTTATGTAAAACTTTTGAAATATTTTAACTCTATGAGGAAGTACATTCTCTCTCTTTTAGTTGAACAATCCTGAACTCAAGAAAATCGTAATATGTGATTGATTTTAGCACTGCTACAACCATCTTTTTATATAATATAATTTCCCTTCATATTAAAAAAATTAATAATAAATAATTTAATTTTAAAATTATATTCAAGCTAAATATCATATGAAATCCTTTGATTTGTAAAACCTCTTCCACACACCGATTTGATTGTGTACCCACCTACACCTTTTAAATTTGAACCTATAAATCATATCAACATATCAATAAATAATATATATTAACATTTTGATTATTTTTATTATATATATATATATATATATATATATATATATATATATATATATTAATATTTTGATTATTTTTATATTTTATTAATATATAAAAATAAATAAAAATAGATCAATTTAATAAAATATAAATATGATTTTGTTAGAAGATTAATTGTAAAATAGAGTGTGCTCTCGCCTCACTATTTATATGATAATGATTCGTAGTTATGGACATTCTTTGAATTTTAATGAGAACCAATTTGCTCTTACTATACTCTCGCCCATACTCATTGATGACATCATGCACTTCCTAACTTGTTTTGGTTTTTATGGTCACCCCATGCTTTAATTGTCCGTGCGACGCCACTTTAATATAAAAGTAAGTAGTTACATCGAGTGAAACTACTTCAATATTTAATATAAAAGTAGTTAATCGGAGTCAACTCGTTAAAAAAAATTATAATATTATTTGAAAATGTTTTTAAAATTTTATTTTATGACCTCTTTAATATTCAAAATTTCACATTAACAAAGTAAATAACATCTATTTTAATACAAAATGAAATTGAATTTTGAAATTTGTATAGGGAATAAGTTTTGTTTTATAAAAGGCATAAAGTTTGGGGTTAAGCGATTCACAAAAGAGAAAGCTAAGGACATCGAAGATTACTAAGCTAAAATTTTAAAAATTGGAGGATTTATCATTAGCTCTCACATACACAAGCTCTTCAATTTAGCAGTCAAGCAAGACTTACCAAAACCCTTGACTCAAAGCCTCATTATACCTATTTTTAAAAGTGAGGATAAAAGCAATCCCTCTAATTATAGGACCATTGTGATTAGCCACATTTTAGCCAAGCTAAATGGAAGCATTTTGGAAAAGAAGCTCGACATATAGCTAGAAAGCCATGTAAGAAGAGATAAAGGTCAGGTTAGGTTTAGAGGCTATCATTCAAATGTGGACCATTGTGTTATGCTTAAGATCATTGTGGAGGAGTGTCAGAATAATAAAACCAATCTCCTTTGTTGTTTCCTTGATTTTAGAAAATCTTTTGACACAGTTCCCAAGACTAGCCTTTGGAATAGTTTAAAAGAGATAAATGTTCCTTTGAGTTGAGTGTTGTTGTTGTTAGGTTGTATGAGAACGTTATTGCCAAATTTAGGAAGAGTAAGGGTTGGTCGAAAGAAATTAAGTGTAATATAAGAGTCAGGCAAGGTTGTCGCATGTCCCCTACCCTTTTTGGCATATACATTGACAAGTTAGAAGATTGTTTGGAAGATGCAGGTTGTGTTGGTCTGACTCTCGCTGGTATAGTCATCATCCTTCTTCTTTACACCAATGATATTGTTCTTATGTCGATGAGTTCCTATGACCTCGGTAAGTAGTTAAGAATCCTCAAGAACTTCTTCTCTAGTACGAGTATGATTGTGAACACTAACAAAACGAAGGTTATGATAATTAAATCCAAAAAAACACCAACGATATTTTTATATATGACAAAAATACCTTGGAGGAAGTGCCTTCATCCAAATATATTGAAATTGATATTCATCACAAGCTCAATTAGAACTATAGTGTTGAGAAAAGGACAAATGGAAGGTGGAAAGCTTATTATGGGTTTGAAAACTGTTATCCCCGATATCTAGGGATAACTAGGAGATCATGTCTCGAGGCCCACATGGTCCTAGACATGGAGTACCGAGAGCAGGAGCGACCTAAGCATGGTCCTGGAGGACCCA